>DWJZ01004520.1:0-15238 GCA_018249125.1 Asbolis capucinus
AACACACCGACCGAGAACAAAATTATTACTTATTTACAAAGGCAAAATACTCGTAAGCAGGTACCTAACTGAAAGTAGTACTCGTTCCAGTCACAAGTATCAGTACAATAAGTACAAAATACTTCAAGGAAAAAATAGACAGAAAAAACAAGCAACCCGCTTTCTACCGAAAAGGGGTTTTATACAACATGAATACATGAGACAGTTATTAAACATTCGATATTAAAGCTGTACAAGGGTTGTGAAGGCTAGACGAGGCGCGGGGCGGCGGCGACAGGCAATCTGCGCCGGTTTAGCGGTGATGCGAGATCAATGGGTAATATTGCACGCGTCCCGCGGGGCACAATCTGCGGCGCGGTACGTGACCCGCAGCGAGCCCGGGACACGGGACGTGGGACGAGAGGAAAGGATAAATAAATTGTGCTTGCTTTCAGATTATGAACCAAGACGAAACGGTTTTTGTTTACAAAATAGTGTAATATTATAAATGGAGTGACTGATTTTGTGTAAAATAATTTACCCTATTGTATCAAGTTTTTAGAGTTCCACACCTAGTCGATAATGATGTGAATAACCCTCACAGGCAGGTTAGCATCAGCGTAGCGTCCGGACGATGAGACAAGTCACCTGATGGTAAGTGACCACCCAGCCCAATCTCCCACAGTTCATTAGAGTACCTACTTCGTTACTAGACCAATTAAAAATTTCGCCGCACCGGCTTCTTCAAATTTATGAATTTAATTTCCCGTAGCCTCACTCTTCGTTAATTTATTGCTTAACACAACTACTTCACTTCTCTCATCTAATGGAAGCAATCTAGTGTTGATCGATACACTGATAAATTATTTTTGTTATAAGTAAAGAAGGGTCACATGATAAGGTCGGTGAAGACACGAGTGGAGTACCATGGAGAGCACTTCGCCAGAGGGCACGTTACCGCCAAGAAGACGCTATAGGTACCCTGCCCCAGTTCTTCAAACCAAACATTACTTATCTGGGCTTCGGAGGTTGGGCTCAACCAATTTAACGTCACTAATAAGTCTCTCGTCGGGCGGCACAAAAACTTCGACGCTTGGGTTGGCCACTTACCCTTCTAAGCCGTATTGGAGCAGCGTGGGAGAGTATATAGGCGTCCTCAGTAAGACGAGACGCGTTGAAACCAATGTACAGCAATCGCCCGGCACCACCGACGTCAATCAGAACAATGAAGGCTATACTCACGCATCGAGACGGATATAATGTCAGTGTGTAACAAAATTAAATACACAACATACATTCAAATCATAAATTTTATTACATTTATAATACTCTATTATAATATGTACAAAATTAATTTATCGTAGAGCATCAGCGTTGTGACGGCTGGTCCTTAATTATGATAAACATATGTATATAACGATCCAATGTGCAAAGATGGTTTTGTCATGAAATCTTTACTGTTAATTAATGTTTAGTTCATCAAGTATATTATATACATATTTATGTACCATTAAAAGCTGCACCCGCAGCACATGGCAGATTACGTCACGGCCCAGCATTACTTACAAAACGTATCCCTCGTCCTTAGTTTAGTTTCAGCGCACACGCACACACACACTCACGAGCACACAGGCACAACGTCCCGCACAGAGACCAGGGACGGGACCGCTCTGTAGTAGAACTTCGCGTAATTTTTTCGATATCTACCTTAAGTAAATATTTACACGGTACGAACTTCGCACGAAAAATTACCGACATTTTTATATTTTTTTACTATACACCATCTTAAAATTCATACGTCACGTAAATACTACTTTTAAAAACAGTACCACCTCGGTACCATTGTTTACCGTAAATGTATCCAACCACAAAATATATCATTTTTCAACCGTCGACTACGAGGACCCGTTTTTAGCCCAATACAAATTCATCGTGACGTCAGTACAAAAATATTTTAATTCTACCGAACACTAGCGATTTCCACTGTCAGCACAAGTGTACTGTCGATCACCAGCCGCTTCCTCTAACACCAACACTCACTCTCCGGCCTGTGGCCATCACCTCAAAAGATGTGATAATTTAGTTGGTTCCAGACTCCAGTGCTCCGAAGTTCCCAGCCGTGTAAATGCCATCCGTTCATCGTCACCACACATAAATTCGTAAAGTATTTCTTGCAGTTGTACCAATCTTATATAAAAGTTAAAATAAGTTATGTTAATATCGGACATGCTCTTTCGACAATATTTATTACTATTATAACGCTATTTACACAGGTGACTATAAACAAAGTTACATTAAGTAGCGATCTGCTGTAACAGACTCGACTGCCGCGCGCCGCATCGTGACAAACACTCTCTTCGGGGACCTACTCTATTACTTGTGCTGCTAACCCTCAGCACTCACGCCACCGCCACCCTTAAACTCAAAATAATAAATTGTTCACTTGAATGCAACCGCAATCCACCTGCTAACGCCGAACGGGGACGTCCACTAGCCAAGCCTCTCACCATCGCCGGTGCTCCCGCATCGGGGCTTCGTCTTCTGTGTTGAGGGCGCAGTCGTCGAGTCAGTAGTCCTCCGAGTAAGTGCACGTCAGGATGTAGAACTGCTCAGTGGGCTTCATGGTCATTTTGCTGACGTATTTAGTAAAGGATGCGGCACCCGCGTCGCAATACACCAGCGAGAGGGCGTTGTGTCGCGGGGGGAGAGTAATGAGAGCCTCGTCCTCCGTTGCCCCGTCCCCGTCCCCCCCGTCCCCCTCGGGCGCCACGTAGATGGTCTGCCCGCCGCATATGACACGCTCGGGCACGCCCAGGTACACGAGCGCCTCCAACCGCGGCTGCTGGTAGTGCTCGCGCGGGGGTATCAGCTGCAACAAAACCAATCTCGATAATTCACTATAAACAATATTATCTATTAAAATACCACTGACCATAAGACATTCAAACATTTGTAACCAGTCCCACTTTAATGACACTGTCGTCATATTAAATAAAAATTGTTTGATATCATATCACAATAGTCAATCACGTACATTACAACTGACAACGATAGCAACCGCAGTCGAAAGCCTGTATCGGTCATACTACACTATCTCAACCCATCACGGCCCACTATTGAGCACAGGTATCTTCTCTGAATGAGAATGCTAAGGCCATAGTCCACCACGCTGGCCGAGTGCGGATTGGCAGACTTCACACACCTTTAAGTTTTTGCAAACTCCTCGGTATGCAGGTTTCCTCGAGATGTTTTCCTTCACCGTTATAGCGAGTGATATTTAATGCTTAAAATGCACATAACTCCGAAAAGTCAAAAGTGCGCGGCCGCGAACCCGGAGCCCCCGAGTAGGAGGCCGAATTCTTAATTACTAGGCTATCACCGCTATCACTCAGTCAGCGACAAAGCCCCACTTTCCTCCGCCGAAGCAGAGGAGCAAACCATCATCGAGGGCCGGTGATGGAGCACAATCGCCCGCCACACGTTCAGGGCGCCGCGTCACGTTTCCTCATCATGGCTGGCGACATCTCACATGGTGTGATAGCCTCGTGAAGAGCTTGCTATAGAAATGATCCGAATCCGATTCATGAAGTAAGGTCTTAGTAGTATGCTCTACAACAAATACTGGTAGTTGCGACATGATGACAAATGTATTTCCATTCGAGTATAATGTAGGTGTTTTCGAGACAAGAGTGGCATCTTCTAAGTTTATGCGCTTTACCGTGTAAGACTACATCGCCACTTACTCTCAGGTGGAATTGTAATCAAGCATTAACTTATAATATATAAAAAAAGCAAAAAAAAAGCATAAGAAGGAGATGCGCACAGTGAAGTCTCCGGGACGCCAGCGCTGCAGCTCGAGGCGGCTATAGGCGGCGAGCGGCAAGTCGGTGCAGTCGGCCAGCAGCCGCAGGAAGGCCGTGCTGCTGACCAGCTGCACAAGCGCGCGCACCGGGTGCTCCCCCGCTGCCCCCGCCGCCCCTGCCGCCAGCCACGTCGGCGACACGCGCTCGTACCGCAGCTGCTGGCCCGCACCGCAACGCTCCCAATCCACGTCTGCTACATTTATTATATTTTATATTTCTGTGCCTAGTCGTGGTAAGGTCTTTGGATGGCGGATGAGGAGAAAGAAGGTTGTCACCGGCTTGTATGCGTATATTTTGAGTACACGTTAATTTGGTATACCGAATGGAGTGAGACTGTAATATGGTACAACGTATTGAGTGAGTGTGTCTTGCTAATGATTAACGCTTTATATTTATATTGTTATGGAGGTGGTGCCTATAAAGATTACATCATGATTGTTGACTCACATAAACAAGTAGGCACAGGGTCGTAAAACATTTCTGAAAAATTTTGTGTGCTCGACGGCATCTATGCCTGTGCCACGATTCCAAGAAAATATTTTAGGAATTCGAATTGAAGCGTAGCATACAATTATTCCATGTCGCCATGACGTTATCGTGCCACACACGTGCCACAAATTATTATATGTAATGTATAAGACCCTTGCCAAAATTGTTCCAGCTCGTAATACATCACCCGCACCAGCTTAACATAATGAAAATTAGACATAATATCGAAGTACGGGCCTAGATTCTGCGAAAGCTAACTTTCATGTAAATCATGAAAGTTGTCGGCTCTTGAAATTGTAAAAATATTCATAAATAAAATCTCGTAGAACAATATTTTTTATGGTGCTCGTAGGTTTAGGTTTTTTGACGGCAGTTATAGCTGAAGCAGTTGTTACATTGGACTGTATCGTTTCTGATTGTTGCACAGGTAGTACAGATTATTTTAACATCAGTTTCTTCATGTAACCATTCTTTGTTTTCAGAGACGTACTCGTACGATGCCCTCGCTGCCGGGGTGCAACTCGTCCACACTTTCTGTTGACCATTTACCAGGAGAGAGGAGATCCTCGTGGATACAAACGATATTTCCGATCTTCACATTTCGCTGCCACTTTAGCCACTTGCTTCTGACCGTTAATTGAGTGAAGTACTGCGTGTTCCATCTTCTCCAGATATTTTCCAACTATTTTCTGACCAGCTGCCACCTAGTTGTTCGTCCGTCTCAATTTCTGTTACAGTTAGATCAGCTCGGCAGGTCAGAACGTAAAACGGCGTCAACACTTCCAGGTGTTCCGGGTCTTAAGTTAGCGCGCATAAAAGTCTCAAGTTGAGACATGCTTCAATTTGAGCCAATGAGTCGTATGCTCTCCGAAGGTAAGTTTTCGGTTCCCGATTACTGGTTTCAGATGACTCTTGATGATACGTATTTCTCTCTCCTGCAACCATGAGCGGCGCTCGACTACCGTGGAAATTCGTTGGTAATGTCACTCTGTTTTCCTCACCTTCAGTTGTAGAACATTTTATAATTTAACTGTCCTTTGAATTGATATATTTCATTTCTTTTGAATTATCTGATAAATTTTATTCAAAGAAATGGATGTGAATTTCATAATTTTCCTAGGTTCAATTATTCGACAATTCCTGTGACCATTTAAGCTTCTTAAATCTACGTCAGGATCTGTCTTGACCGTTGGATTTCTCTTATAGGCACAATGACTAACCGGACATTCAGCCTCTATACATATATCAATAATTTTATGAATGTGAATGGGAATGATTATGGATATGGATGGAGTAGATAAAATGTGGCATAAACATGAACATGATAGTCATCCTGGCGAGCTCCCTGGAGGAACTCAATGCAATGATCGGGGACTTATTTGACGAAAATAGAAAGAAAGAAAAAAGGATTCAAACTTACCTTTTTTGATAAGTACAAATTATTCACGTTTAAAATTGTCAATTAAAAACTGACACAATAAAGAGTCAAATATGTCATTTGTCAATAAAATACAATATTATTATGTCAATAAGAATTTAAGTCAGTAAAATTTTGTCCAGAAATTACGGTAAATGTCATGAATTATTATTTGTTACAACATTGCTGGCGGCCTTCGTGAACTCATTCAACGTGCAACTGAACAAATCCACCATTTCCGCCATCGCGTTGAGTGTCCGCAATGCTCTAGTGAGCGGTGCGTGACTCCGCAGGTTTGTCCGAGTGTACGGCAGTGCCAGCAGCTGCGGGCGCCGCCGTCGTTTTATGCTATTATGCGGCACATACAGCTTCAACTGCTCTAGGAGGGCTGGATTGTCCTTTTGTCCGCGCAGTACCATGAATAGGTATTTGACAAGTGCGAGATACCTCCTAGTTCCCAATTTTTTTATATCCCACATACCCAGGACGAACAAAATTGGATACAGAATACACCATACATTTTCATAGGTATAGGTATTCCACCATATGTTTATACTTGATCTCACTCGGAACCTATATAACCGAATTATATTCCAAGTGGCTTTTCAACAAGGCGTCCTATAGGGTCCGTAAGACATTGACGTTGGTAAAACCCATGGATTGCCTTAACACGAAGCCAAGTGTTCCAAGCGCTTTTTTACATAACTCGGTTATATGTTTTCGAAAGTTGAGATCGGTGGTAAAGTTCACCCTCAGATCCCGGACTTCAGTGACCCGACGCATTGGCACGCCTTCGACGCGAAGATCATACGTATGATGCCACAAGTTGCGCGCGCAACTGTATAACAGTACACTGCACTTTTCCACGTTGAAGAACAATTTATTAGTATGGCTCCATTCAACGACTCGGTTTATGTCTGCCTGCAGCTTGGCATGGTCGGAGATGCCACCTATCTTGCTAACCAATTTCAAGTCGTCAGCAAATAAAAGGCATGTAGAATTTAGAACCACCTCCGGAAAATCATTAATCATAATGATAAATTGAATGGGCCCCAAATTGCTACCCTGACTAACGCCTGACCTTGTCGATTATTGGTCCGAAGGAAATCCGCCACAGTCAACATATTGCCTCCTAGCTCAGATAGCTAGCAAAAAAGCCAGTGTGTGCGGTGTGCAACCAATGCTCGCCAGCTTCTTAAGCAGGACGTCGTTATCGACTGTGTCGAATGCCTTTGAAAGTCGAAATAGGCAACGTCTACTTGACATCCGGCATCCACTGCCGGCACTATCCGCGGCATCAGATGTAGTAGATTCCCTGTTGTTTCTCGGCCCGGACGGCAATTGGGAATGTTGCAATTGGGAACTCACTTGAGTATACATCGCGTGGTGAATGACGGATTCGAAAACCTTTACCAGTGCAGACAAAAGCGCAACTGGTCTATAGTCTCCTGGTTGCAATCCTCCTCCTCCTTTTGGTACTGGCACCACACGTGTAAGCTTCCAACGTTCTGGAAATGTTGCAGTTACCAGACAGATATTAAAAATGTGTACTACTCCAGCACGAAACGGCAATCTTTTAAAATAAATGGCGGGATACCGTCTGGTCCCACCGAACGCTTCGCTGGTAGCTTGATGAGCGCACGACGCACGTCTGCTAGAATCAGATGTGTCAGATGTACATGTGCGCTACTGTCCGCTGCGGCGGTGGCGCACGTGTATATCCGGTCGCGGTGGTTCGGGACTGTAACGGAGTAAAAGAATTGCTCGAATTATTTTGCACTCTCCAATTCAGATAATCTACGTCCATTTTGTACTAATTTACAATCCAATTTGTATTCATTGTACTCCGATATACCTCTTTTTGATTTTATGTAGCTCCAAAAAGCTTTCGGTTCAGGTTGATTTTGTATGCGGTCACGACAGTTGTCGTGTGCAAGGGAGGTCTCCGTCTTAACCTTCGTAATCAAGCCGGGATTTACTATGTTTATATTTCTTATGTAAGCCTGATTTAATCCGTATGTTTCTAATTAAATTAGTTGTATACCATATCGGATAAAAGTACCTCTTATTACCCCTTTGCGTGATTTTTTGCGGTACACACTCAGCGAAAACTTCATTAATTGTTCTGTAAAAAAAGTTTAATATTAAATCAGGATCCTTTAAAACATATATTCCACTCCAATCAATTCTCATCAATGCCCCGTATAATTTGTTATAGTCCGCTTTTTGAAAATTCCACTGTTTATACGGTACTTGATATCGACTATAATGGTGAGAACTGCTGTCGGGTATAATGCCCGCGACGCCGGCTGCGGCTAATTCGACAGGGAAACACAACGCGTTTCCATGTCGCCGTCCGAAAAAACACCCATTCGCTATACTCTGCGACCATTGGCCAAATATTAGGTTAGCAAAGGTTATCGAAGTCCTTTTCGGAAACACAAATCCTAAAGGAAGAGTATCCCCTATCGATTCTAGGTTTTATCTTATCTACTTTTATTGTTCTGTCCTTGCCTAATATATTACACGCACATAATTAGTTACATCGTCTTCTGTTGTGTTCATAATAAGTCTCCAAATGTGTAAATATTTTTTACGCTCCACCGCTTTAAGATTTAGAATTGAAACATTAATTCCTCTACTGATGGGTGTAATTTTAAGCGGTTTCTTAATTGAATTACTGTTACTTTTTCTGTTTATGTCCAATACCTGTTTACATTCGTCTTCTGCAACGTTAACATTACGTCCATTAATAGTTGCCGCCGTTCTACGCGAGCGCCTGCGCTTAACATTGATCCATTCATTGTATCCCTGTTCCGTTCGATTGTTTTGAGTGAAATTCTCACTTACGACGAGATGCGCGTTATGCTTTGATCGGACTACGTTCGAGACTTCTCGCTGTTGCCGTTGTGACGCATTCGGACACGAGCTCGTAGCGGCGACGGACAACTCCGCTCGAATAGACTCGGTCGCTCCTCATGGATCCGAACGGCTCGATGAATGCTTGCTTGCCTTCTTCCACTAGAGTTACTAATGTTCGTGGCGGCGGTGATCGCTTACCATCAGGTGACTTGTCTGCTTTAGATATAAAAAAAAGTAAATTAGAAGTAGAATAAAAAAAGTCTGCCTAATGTCACCTGTCAGCATTGGATTCAATGGAAAGGCGTGCTAAAAGGCTTGCTTTACAATTCTTAGGTTCGAAGTGTATTACAGTATTGCAGTGTCGTATGGAATTCCTTTTACGATATATACATAAGCCTTTTGCTTGAAAGCATACAACGATGATTTCCTTGGCATCTTCCATTATCATATAATCTTTACAAAACTCGTTACTAGCTATATTGATAGACTCGAGTACTACAATATGATGTCACTTTGTAATCGAAGACGTCTGCTGGATCTAGTATTCTTGTTCAAACTTGCAAATAGACTTGTCGATGCAAGATAACTTCTTTCGCAGCTCAATTTCGCAGCGCCAAATAAGTTACCGAGAGCTTCAAGGTTCAACTTATTAAACGATTCGAAATATCATTCAGATCTTAGCAAAAATGCACCACTTAATAGAATCGTTAGAGGATATAACTGTATTTCCAAAATTAATAATAGTACTGACCTCTTTTGGTTTTGGTCTCTTTGGTTTGCATGAAATATAGATCTGTACGTCGTCGGCATACATATGATACAATGTTCGATGTTGCTGATGAGGTCTGCACTGTATAATGTGAACAGCAGAGGCCCCAAAATAGATCCCTGTGGGACGCCTCGGTCCAAAAGCCGGATCGAGGAATTTACCGTTCCACCAGCCTGGCTTTTAACTTCAATTTTCTGGGAACGATTTAAAAAGTAACTGTTGAACCATTTAACACTTTCGATACTCAATCCATAGTATGACATCTTGGATAAAAGAAGATTAATATTAATAGAGTCAAATGCCCGTGAGAAATCTAATGGAGTAAGGAACGTACATTCTCCATTATTTTGTGCAGATTTACGACATCAATAAGTGCGATAGTAGTGATGTGCTGCATCCTAAATCTGGACTGTCTCGTAGGCAGAATAGAATTAATGTCACATACACAGTAAGCTGTTTGGGTGCTACCTTCTCTACGATTTTTGACAGGCATGCTAGAAAACTGATGGGTCGTAGGTCAGATAAGGAGAGAGGATTACTGGTTTTAGGTAACGGTTTAACGATTGCTTGTTGCCATATATCGGGATAAGTATTTGTTTTAAATGACTGATTAATAATAGCGGTTATTTTAGTAAGAGTTGTGTTTCCAGACTGGGAAACAATTTCAACATTTCTAATGAAATGCCGTCACAACTTTCTAATAAAATGCCGTCACAACCAGTTGCATTAGAACGTAGAGATGTGAAAATGTGTATTATATATCTTTCTGTAACAGATTTGAAATTGAAGGAAGCCTGGGAGAACCTGTGGTGCTCAAAGAATGTTAACAATGACATGGACGTATTTTTCTCTCGCAGCAATTTAAGGAAATGGGTATTAATGTAATTCGCGTTTGTACGGTAGTAAGGCATCTTTTTTTTATTCGAACGGTTTTCTTCATATGTTGCCACATCAGTTTAGGTTGTTTCATTTTCGAGTTTACAAAACATTGGAAATAAGCTACTTTCTCAGATTCACTAGCAACATTTACTATGTTTTTCAGTTTTTTGTAATAAGCTGTATGTTTTCCCAAGTTCGTTGGACGCGCCCTTACTTGTGCTTCATCGCGGGTCTACATCATACATTGAACCTTGTAAGTGATCCAAGGATGGTGTTGTTTAATTATTTTTTTCACCGGAGCATGGACATTATAAATATTCAATATGATTTGACTTGTTCTCTTTATTTCTGTATTCCATGGTTCTATAGTCTACCAGTCCACGACGTCTCGGTGGACGTCTATATGGATCCGCCGTAAACGGTATTCAAAGTATGGAATGAAAGACCAAAAATGTTCACAGCACCTTCATACTAATTTCGATATGATGGTGAGGGTTTAAACGAAATACGGTTTCAGTCTATAATATTTTCTATAATACAAGTCCTCTAGAGCACAGAGGGGCATCGCATAAAACGTTACAATATATTTGGTACAAAATTCACAACAGAAAATAATCAATATAAATAGTTAAAATAGTAACAACTCTTATTTACAATATACAAAATATACAAGATAGGTACAAATATACAGGTCGCTAGAGAATAATCAACAAGTAGTCAGGTGTGGGGCTAGGGCAGCGGTTCCACGTAGTTCTCGGGCACGAGGCCACTCTTGCCGTTGAGCGTGCCGCGCAGCCAGCCCGGCTCGGCCGACGGCGCCACGTTCGTGATGATCTGGTTCGGCTCGAACGACAGCTCGCCTTCGCTCTCGCCCAAACACGCGTACAGCGTGCGCACCCGCCTGAAACACACGTTACAGCGTCTCAGTTCATTCCTCATAAGCAAGAGGGGTGAGAAATATTAATCGATTTAACTATTGGACGACTGTAGCAAACTGAACTGAATAACATTATTCATGATCCCCTTCAAAGTCCTCTTTGAATCCTCGATCATCCATCCATCAGAATTTACACGTCCACTGCAGGACAAGGCTGAGCTTTTTGAATCCAGCGGATGCCCGCTGTTAATCCTTATTACAATTATAATAAATACATCACTTTGCTCTACTGTGAACTATTTCCACAGAGTACGTGATATAGTGATTGTTTTGGTATTTTTTCACAATTTCAAGTTTTTATACGAACCCCTAACGTTTTTGAAAATATTCTTAAGTTAAGTTCTTCAGGGATAATGAAGAATTCTAATGGTAAAAGAATATTTCAAATCAGCTCAATATTTGCGAAACCTATTGGCCTCAAACAAACAAACATATCTTGCCTCTTAATAACATTTAGCATTCAGCCTCATTACTCAATCTATAGATCTTTTCATTATTCTTCGCACAATCAACAATCTTGTTTGGTATTTCTGTCATTCAATAAGAGTTAAACAAGAAATCATTCGATCCAATATACACAACCAATTTGTGTTCACTAGTCTTACGGGCGTCAACATGTCATAAACACGTCCAATTCTTATTGTTCATCATTTATCTGTGGGAGTTGAATTAAAGCAATATTTTGCTTTTGGGATATTTCTCGGAAATAATAGTAAAATGAATGTAGTTTTGGTCGTAAGCAAAGAGCGTGTATAATGTTAAAAAGTTGTTATTTTCAACAGAATGTTTCCGTGAACTTTGTTTACCAAATAGGACAAAAAAATGACTATGCTCTTGCACTTGCTGTTGTTTTAGGTACAATGTTTCGTCCTTGCAAAGTATTGTGTGACAAAGTGTCTCCCGATTTGAGCAACTTTATTGTCTGAAAAATAAATGACATAAGCCAAGTTCAACTACAGATAATCAAACTCGAATAAGATTTTGATCACAGGATTACTAGGTAAAAAGATTAATCAATACGAACGAAGGAGGTAGCTGTGTGGTGTGATGTGCGACTTACGTGGTACGCAGAGGCGGCGAGGCGCTGTGGCTCGACACGGACTCGGAGCTGCTGCTGCAGCGACCAAGCCCTGCGGCATTAAATTACGGTCAATCGCAGGCTTCGGCTTCTCAACCGAATGCTATTATACATTATCGCACGCCTGATGGACTATGACATTGTTAGTCAGACAGTGGGACAGTTATAGTTGGCAATTATGAACAATTCTCAGTAGCCGAGACCGCCTTCTATTCAACTGGAAGATGTGGAAGAGTATTTGAAATCGAAAGCGAGATACTAATAGATACTGATGATGGCAGTGCGGGTGTACCTCTGTGTGCGAGCAGCGCTGGCAGCGCAGGCGGTGCGGGCGGTGCGGGCGGCGCCAATTGCTGCAGCAACTGGTGGTGGTGCGGAGAGTACGCCGGCTTGCAGCCCGCGCTCTGTCACACACACACACACAAGGTATAGCATATTTTAAACTTTATATCACCTACTTAATAAAAAGGTATATACAGTTGACACCACTTGCAATATTTTGTTCGAACTTTTGTTGGACTGAATAAATTAAAATATACTAAAAATTTGTTGGTACTGAACTGATAAAACAACTGTCTGATATCGGCTCTGGAAAACGAGTACGAGTGTCAAGGGAGCCACAATATTTGTGATCGACGTAAGAGTTAGAAGCCATACTTACGATATCGTTCCGAGAGGAACCCAGGATAGATGTGGGTGAGGTCCTGCAATGCAACACGACACGATGTTAGAGCTGGTGCACCAGGGATTTCAATTAATTTATCATTTGAATTTAACACACTTTAAATACTTCCAAAAATCAACTAGGTATAGTAAAAATCCATACAATTCGGAAGCCGAACGAAATCTCAGAACAAAATATTTTTATTATTCTTATAACTTAAAACATTTCTATCAAAGTCATAACTACGTACCCCGCGATCACAAATCCCGACAAGCAGATGATCATCTTTACAATCGACACACAAAAGATTGCACCGATCGCGATGTCACAGTTCAGAGAGCGTAAACGACATGTGACAGTACAAGCCGTGAGCAGCGCGAGGCGCGAAGCGCGACTGGCACGCCGGCGCCCGCCGCGGGCTTTTTATGCGCGGGATCACATATGTCGCACCTGTCCGCAGGTAGCGGCCGCACTCCGCCACTCGCTGCGCGGGGTTCTGATTTTACACCCTTTGTTTTGTACGTCACAGAGGTACCTGACGATGACGTCACGTTCGCGCTTTAAAGCCGATATTATTAGGTAATGTCTCCCGGTGAAATTACATTATGACAAGCAACGCAAACTCCACACGTTAAGTGACCTCTCCCTCCAGGAGACATATATATTATCCGGGAGAGGGTGAGGCTTTATTGAAGATGACATCTGCCGCGCGCCGCGAAGATGGTCTGGCGGCAGGTGTGCATTCCGCGCCGCAGCTGCCGCGCGCCGCCTCCGATTATAGCTCTCCGACCTACCTGAAGCCTCTCAACTGAGAGTGAAGGTCCGGCCCAAGTTCACTCAATACTTAAGGAACAATAGCATTTTTATCAAAATAGATGGGATGCTATTTAGATATAGCCCAAAATATTTCAGTTAAAGTTATGGTTTATAAGAGTCCAAAACATTCTCGTGCAGAATAAAAACTCTGTTTTGGAAATATTGTCTGGCGGTCTGTCGGAACGACATGACGTGTAATCCCGTGGACAGATTTCGATGACACGTGTCAATGTTATTACTTATATCCCATATTAACATGTAGGATACTTTTTATCTCTAAAAATATCCGGGTTTTATTGGGATAGGGCAACTCCTTGTTCAACCTCAGGCCCGCGCAAGTATGTTTTTAGAACGTTTTTATTACACAAAAGATGACAGTTATTAACTAAGAATTACTAGTGGCCTATAGTAAATTTATCATGCCTCAGTTTGGCCCGACTGCCAACAAGGTTGAGCACCGTTGGGATAGGGTACAAAGTTTGTATGACATTTTTATTAAATATCAACTGATTTGCATTAAATTTGCAACAAACCTTCCTTATTTATATTAACGAAATAAGTGTTTCTCAGGTTTTTGATATTTTTTGACGAAAAGAAAAAAAAGGCAAAATAATTTGAATATTTTAACGTGACAGGCCGGCTGGTCTAGTGGTTAGTGAACCTGACTACCATACCCGAGGTCGTGGGTTCGATTCCCACCCAGGTCAAACTTTTCTGTCATGAACAGGATTATTTGTTATATATATATATATATATATATAGGTATGTTTATCAGTTATCTGATCACCGTGGTACAAGCTAACGCTAAGTTATTTATTATTATTATTGGATACAAGCTCCTGGGAGACGCGTGTATGTGTTTATCTTAAATTTGCAATGCATATATCCTTAATGTGATACCTTCAACATAAATACAGCGTTTCTTAAATTTTTGTCTATAAAGTATAGAAAAGGGGGATAAAAGTTTGTACTAAAATACCTCTGATTGAATATTTTTGGAATTACTTTAAGTTACGATAAATACTTAATATTTAAGATACTTTTTATCTCAAGTTATACCGGGGTTCCCTTGAGATACGGGATGAATGTTTGTATGGGATTTTTTGGTCAAATGGTAATAAAAAAACATTTTTTTTGCTAAAATACCTACTGTATTTTATATATTTAAAAACTTGCGAGTTAGTATTTTGTAATTTGTATTTTATAAGCATTTATTAGTCCGAGCCCGAGCACGGTCTTCCTCCATAATGTTAAAATACATGATAGAAATCCCGAAGGCTAATACAGGCGTGTTATCACAAATAATATTGGTATGTTATTGAATCGACGCGGGGCCATGTGTTGAAGCAGTAAGTGTTTTTTGCACGGGACAGGTGTGCGGCTCGCGCCAGCTGCGCCGTCTCCCGCCGTCCCCCCCCCCCCCCCCCCCCCCCCCCCCCCCCCCCCCCCCCCCCCCCCCCCCCCCCCCCCGTTGTGCCGTCTCCC
>DWJZ01004521.1:0-15238 GCA_018249125.1 Asbolis capucinus
TGTCTGTTCACCATAGCACAAGCTAACGCTTAGTTTGGGTTCAGATGGCCGTGCGTGATTTGTCCAGAGATATTTATGTATGTATGTATTTCGTAGTTTTAAAAAATCTTTCCGGTATACATGCTCTGATTGCGCGCAGTTAAAAAAATATACAAAAAAGTTTATTAGTCCTCCTTTTGATATTACACACTTGGCTGCTGCCAGCGTCGACTCCTGCTCGGCAAGTGTCTGTCGCTGGTACGTTATTACCAAGTATTATTCGAATGATGTGTACCTGAGTATTTATTTAAATTTCACCTAAGCGTATGGATGTGTGTCTGAATTATATGAATTGTAAGTAAAGTAATTTTGGCGGGTATGGAGAGTGGCGGTCGTACTTTATCAAAGAATAAATATTTTCACGCAAATAATACAAAATGTAGGAAGAACTCTACGTCGGTCTCACAATACATATTTTCAAGTATTTTTTGATGATAAGGACAAATAGTTACGACGGGATAAACTTTATTGGTACCGCAGGAACCGAACCAAACCCAATATTTGCGGCATTTAATGGGGTCATACAGCTGTGAAGGGAAGCCGCAATATCAGTGCTATTGTACTATTTTGTTTTAAATAGTGCTGTACCGCATTGGGCAGCGGTGTGCAGAGCGAGGGCAGCGGTGTGCAGAGCGAGGGCAGCGGTGTGCAGAGCGAGGGCAGCGGTGTGCAGAGCGAGGGGAGCGGGGAGCGGCCGCCTTTTATTCCGTGCGAATGTTTATATTGCCGGCGTATTTATAAACGTTGCAGGTCGGGAACAATAACTTGTATCGCATCGTGTCGGCTACGGCTGGAAGTACCGTGTGCTTCGTAAACATTGATAAAACATTTATAAAGTATAAATATTGGGGACCGGGGCCGAATGGGTAGGTATTTAGCGGTAATATTACATCAGGCAGCTAGCGCCTCACGACGACACCGCCTGCTGGTAGGTGGTGACATTGCCCTTGATGCCCACGTAGTAAGGGACTGTTCTCTCCTGACTTGAAGACAGTTATACTATAATCAAACAGAAATACCGACGCAGACAACTTACGTATAGTTGATGCGACATAATGGATAATCACAGTGAGGGAACCAACGTTCCATTTTTTAACTTGTTAAGAACTCTATGGCAGAAACTCTTTGTGAATGTAATAAAAATTAACAATATAAGTGTTCAATGAGCTGTCCAAAAAATATGGAAAAATTTATTTAAAGAAAATTGTATAATATTAATAAATTCGTAGGAATAAGAGTTGGTTTCATCAAAAAAAAACGCCTGAATATACGAGTACATCCAGAACGTTGTTCAAGGGTTTTCACATGGTAACTGATCACCGCCACCAGGGACACTACCAGCACCAGACGCGGGCGGCACTGACGCGTTGCCTGCCAGCACCCACACGCGCGGGGATGGTAAAGGAGGGAAGAGCCCTCGCCGACCGAGACAGAGACAACGAGAATAAATAATGTTGTAAAACACTGTCAAATTATGTTGTACTTCCGTGTTTGTCTAGAAGTAGAGTACAAGCGGTCGTTGACTCCTGTCGGCGTGAAGAGGAGTGGGAGAGCAGACCGGGCCGAGGTGGACGGCACAATGTATCTTTATTTAGGTCCAGGTGTGGTGACTACTGCTAGGGTTGTCACGTTTTTTTCTTGCAAATAAAATAAGTTGTTTTTTTTATTAGGTATTATGTATATTTAAATATTTTTTTATTACTTACTATATTACTATATCAAATTACTATAACTGAATTTGACTGAGGGTATCTAGCGTTTGAGTGGCGCCGGTGAGCAACTTATTCACTATTAATCAATAAATATTCAT
This sequence comes from Asbolis capucinus, assembly GCA_018249125.1. Lineage (NCBI taxonomy): Eukaryota > Metazoa > Arthropoda > Insecta > Lepidoptera > Hesperiidae > Asbolis > Asbolis capucinus. The sequence goes on from DWJZ01004521.1 coordinate 1,850, forward strand.
TTATCGAAAAAATGCTTAGAACTAAAGTTTTGTAGAGCCCAGAAAAATTAAGCAAAATATAGTATTTATGTGTACTGTATTGTGCTAATAAAGTAGAAAGCTTAGAAAGTACGATATAATTACCCGTAATAACAAACAATACTTTATTATAAAGCAGGGGTGGCAACCCTAACTGCTGCAGACCACGGCTGCAGCTGGCAAGCCGCCACCTTCGTTACGTAACTCCTCGTGTGAGAGGAGCCGGAAGGAAACCGCCACCATTTAGCTGGCCACGGTTCAAAACAGCTGTAATTCACAAAAATACCCATATGTCCTAATGCAACAAATGTTGACATGTGTTTCCTGACGTTATATCATTGTTGCTTGTGTTGGCTAATTCTGTCAAATCGTATCCGTTCACATTGTGCTGTAACTACTTCTTCCTAACATTTTATTAGCCTTCAAATTAGGTTATTTCGAGGTTGCTATAAACAAAACCTCTCGGCAACCAATTGGTAGTATTTCAGAAGTGCAACGCCGTGTGTGACCAACGCCTTGACTGTTATCTACATGGCCATTGCCTAGTGACAATATTAATAATATTAAACGGACTTGCAGATTAGCATCGACAGATTTAATCGACGCCACAACAGGAGGATGTTCTCAACCCTTCCTTTTCTTTTTTTCTTTTCCACGCTCCTTCCTCCATTACATGTTACTGGCTGTACTGAATTTGATAACTCTATTTTTATAAAAAAGCAGGTGTCTCTAATTTACATTCTAGCGACATCTAACGATTACTTTTTGAGTTATCCCTCACTGAATCGATTTCAACTTGGACTACGTTGATGATCTGATTTGATTTGATGTTCTGTACAATTTTTTAACGAATCTATCTAGTTCATAATTATTTCCGTGCTAAACAGGAACATTACGATGTTTAAATTAGAGATGATAACGCGAAACAAGGCAGCGTTCATTACATCACGACCATAAACAGTCACAGTCCTGTTGTGACAAGTTTACCTAAAATATTTTGAAATTTTAGAAATATAAAGTCATATACATATATCGCATAAACAATTATGATAAACTACAATGTTGTACAAAATTTTACTGTTCGTAGAGCCATGGGAATAGGACAGTTCGACGCTGATTTGTTTTTCGATTCTGAATATGAAATACTAAATAAATAAATAAATATTGGACAACTCACACACGGCCATCTGACCCCAAACTACGCGTTAGCTTGTACTATGGTGATCAGGACTGATAAACATATATTTTAAATACATACTTATATAGATATTTACACCCAGACACACAGAACAAACATTCCTGTCCATCACAGAAAAGTTTGACCTGGGTGGGAACCGAACCCACGACCTGTGTAGTAGTCAGGTTCGCTAACCACTAGACCAACTGGCCTGTCATACTAAATACTTACAAAAGATGATTCTAATTTTAAAATATAATATAAAAGTTTACTTCAGGATTATTTTCTAGTCAATTTATAAAATAATAACAACAATGAGTACTCTGACAGTTTAGTTGATTAGAAGCACATTGTACTGCGCCGCGCGACGCACTGCGGACCTCGCTGCGCCAGGACCTGCACGCCGCCGCGCCGGTGCTGTTACGTTCAAATATTACCAACTCCGTTACACTACTATGAAGTTAGGGTTGAGATGTTCAGATGAGAAGTCTGTAGTTCTTGGCTAATAGAATAAACGTTGAATTTGGGTCCAACTAGGCGTTTGGAGCGCGTCGAGCCGGAGCCGGCTCCGTCTATAATGATCGAGAGCTATCTCGGGCGGTAGTAATTCTATGTTGTGGAAGGTGCCTCACTTGTTCCTAAATGCTAAATAAAAATGCTATCATCGAGGAGCCCAGCTGCTTGCCCAACTTGCACAGCATGGGAAACACTCCAGATCTTATCAAATAACCAGCGTCTGTGTTTCCGCTCCAGTACAATGTAGGTGATTTTAAGACAAGAGTGAACAGGCTTCTTCTAAGTTAATGCGCTTTAACATCTAGCACTATCGCCATTTGCCATCAGTTTGGATTGTAGTCAAGTATTACCCACTTATTTATAAAAAAAAACTCTGGAGAATTAGGAGAGCCTAGTCGGATGATAATGGCGCTAACTGCTAATACTAACCCATAGTAAGAGTCTGATATATTATATTTTTGTCTACTATATCGATATGTCGATGTAGGCCGACGCTCATACATTTTTATGTTGATTGTATTCCGACTCCACGCCGCTGTTTCGTCGCACCGGGAAAGAAATATGACGACGCGCACTCGTATTTTCACCGTTACCCTGGTCGTGGGAAATTACAAAACATTACACAAAAATGTCTGTCGTAAAATGTAAGTATGTCACGAATTATCCAGGAATGTGTTATTTTGTAGTGAAAGTATGTTTTACACTATTCAGTTATGTAATTTGGTGTGTATTAAGCTCGCGGGAACAGCAAGGAATTCATGATTTTCGACTGGAGCGGGAGTTCGTCGACCCCGTTATAATCTCAAAGAGGTTAAGAATTTGACACATCCAAAGATGGGTGCGGCGGTGTCTCTGCTGTTTCAATGCTGTCAGCACTAGATTCGATGCTTTGATTTGTTTGGTATTGTATATTAAGGGCCATTTTCTAGAGCCCGAAGTGAATAAACTATCTATCATAAAAATTATAAATAATATAGACACGCTAATTTAAACAGAAATTATCCCACGCATTTGATGCAGTTTTTTTATTCTGACATATTTATGTATATTTTTTTGCGTATTATGTGTTTCTTGCTGTTTTATTAAAAAATCGTGTTTTAAATTGATTAAAGTTTTGACGTTCGAAGTCATAACCCCAGTGTTAAAGACCGATACTAGTTTGTTTAGGGATAAGAAGGCACACAGCTCGACGCCATCTGACGACAAACACTGAAATCGGTAGCTTTACGTATCTTCCGAAGCACGGAAGCGGTGCTCAAATTGTTGTCATTATTATAAGCTATAAAAAATCAATGAGTATTAGGTTAAGAGAAGTTATAAATAAATTAATATACACCTACATTGTACTCGAGCGCAAATGCAATATATCAGAAACTGCGTGAATCGAAGACATCTAGTCCAAGGCAAGGACCAGTCACGAGTGCTGCACGCGCCAGCGCAGCGGAACAAGAGGACATCAACCATTCCTATACGAAACATATACGATACCTGTTTGAAACATCAAGACGCTAACGCACTGTAGTGTACAATGCCTTTAAACTTTAAATAGGAATATTTTTGCGCCATCTTGTGACGTCATGGCCGTTGGTACGCGTGTAGGATTGGCAAAAGACAAATAGAAAAGTAGGTACGAAAGCGATCACGACGTCACAAGATGGCGACAAAATATTCCTATTCAGAGTTTAAAGTTGTAGAATGTTCATCTTCATTGTCTCGTTAACTACCAGTGCACCAGTGTACCAGTGTACCAGTGTGCAGGGCACAGTACGTTCTCACTCAGGGCTCCGACGCACCTGGCCTCACTCTCTCGAGCTCGAACATACATACCATAGATTCAAACTGTGGTTAAAACAAATGATATAATGATTAATGACTGTTTAAAACTTAGAGTGAAACATCTTTGAAGTTTCGCGATGCCAATGCTGGACTGATATTCATAGTCATTGGAGTAGAGTTGCCACGTTATTTTGTTCTTAATCAGTTTGGAAGCGTATTGGTCGTATATGCGTGTTGGCGTATTTGTAAGGTGCAAAAAAGAGTATAATTATGAATATATTTTTATAACAAAAATACTAATTTAATTTATAAATTACATTATAATTAAATCAGTAGAACACATACATAACATGATATACAATAAAATAATTAATATAAACCAGATTAGCTCTTTTAAATCTGTGCTTATTTTAATTAAAACCATTCAACTCGCACATAAAATGCTTCTTCAATCAAAATATTTTTAACGTAGTTTTTACAATTTGTGGCAATCAAAGATCATCGCTATAAAAAACATTTAAGTGAGCTCATGCATCGGTGCATGCATGCATTGTCCATGGAACCTGTTGTAGTTGTTCAATACATACACTCTACCTGGCTGTACGTATTGAACAACTACCTAATGTAAAATAAACTCAAATCATTCATTTCACTTCAATACATTTATGAAATTCAATTTGCGGAATCTACCACTAAGTCTTCAATCAACAGCAATTCAATTTTAGGCAACATGTCTGACACTAAAACACACATACACACGCACACTGAAGAAAAAGATTTTCTAATATATTATTTAAGTTAAATATCGTTATTGTCATTCATTATAAATAATGTGAAAGTCTTATTAGAAATAAAAGTTTTAAGGTTAGATAGAGAAAATGTCATCCAATCGCGTGGAGCAGTCGTCGCGAGTCTGCAATCATACAGGTGCAACAAGATTGCTCCAACATCGCTTCAAGCAATGCATCGCAAGTTGCCATAACAACATTAATCGCGATGCTTTTATCGCTGTTGGGAATTGCATCCATATGTCTGTGGTCGCCGCCGGCTCCGTCCTGCGAGCTGCGGGCTGCGGGCTGCGGGCTGCGGGTTACGATCGTAGAGTACATCTTGTTGTGAGTCCATCAGTGACGCAACTACTTCAGTATCCGTCCTGTGAAGACACTGGCTGCGTTTAGCGGGCGCGACGGAGCGGTGCGACTCTAAAATTGTAGGTGTTGAGTGTTGGTTTTTGTCAAATTAGCTACTTATCTTAGGGAAAAACACGAAATATTATTCACTACGTATTTTTTTGTAGCTTTACATCAAGATACTCTTTGGTACTTGAGCTTCTTCTTTGAGCTCGAGTCAAGATACATATGTATTTATTTTCCTATTAGTCGTTATACAATTACATCACACTTGTGAAGATTGCTGGACTATTACAATAATATTACTGGTGCTATGTCTGTTTCCACGTCGCACGACTTTCTTGCTTGAATCAGCCGCTAAATTATTCGTTTTAAAACATACTAGTCTTGAGCCTTTCTTATGCTGACGTTGGTGACAACTAACCTAATTTAAAAAAATAATCACAAAATTTGCTATTCCGAGATCCAGTACGGTTACAAAAGAAGAAGAAAAAGACCATGACCCATACAACTGGGTCGAAATATCGGAATAGTAATAAACAGATAGCGAGTACCCTTTTTCATTAAATTGTACAAACAAACTATCAAAGGATACTTCATATGACACTTTAGTAGGAGCTGTAGACGAAAAAAAATATTTATTATGACTTTATTGTTGTTGAAATGCTTTGAACTTGGTACGAACGAAATTGGTACGCCACCCCCAGCACTGTGAGCACAGTGTCTGTGGTCTCGTAAAGTTTTAACGGCGTCCATAAAAGCAAGTGGCGTTCTGGAACAGGCTCGTCTGTTGGCGGCCGTTTACGACCAGCCTCGCACATGCTGCTCATTACCGGCCGTCCGTCATAGCTGCGAGCTACAAGTGTGCCAGATGCGACATATCGCCGCAGTTCGTCAACTACGCACTCACTACGCTACTCTATTAAGAACATTAAACATTGACAGCTGCTACATTAACTAAGGACATATTTAAATCGAGTTAATCGATGCTGTTAAAGTTTATATTCCCGCACAGAAACCTTGTGCATATAAATTAAAACTGACTTTCGCAACGACTTTAGTGCGCTGATAACGCGACGCACGTGTATCCAGCACCACGATGCGTCCCGCACTGAATTGGTGAACGAGCGCTGGGCTGCTAAAATTACATGCCTTATCAGGCGCATTAATATCCTTACTAGCTTCTGTACTAATATTATAAAGGCGAAAGCACAGTGAACCGATTTTAATGAAACTTGGTACAGAGGTAGGATAGAACTAGAGGAAAAGAAGGGGGGGAGGGTGTGCCACTTGGTTGTAGTCGCGGAATAAAGCTATAAGTTTTTGAAACAATAACTACAGGTAACACAGCTAAATTATTTCACTTGTATAAGATTGTAGTTTTAATTTACGCTCTTTTGATAAAAATTATAGCAGTAAAATGGTTTAAGTTCAACGATTGATTTATTTAACGAGGTGATTTACATATTGTTATTACTTACTTTGTGATACCAATAGAAAATATAAAGCTAAAACAAATTATGTATAATATACTTAAAATCAGTTAATTTTTTTCCGGATGAATTTTCTAGAACTATTGTGTAGAAAAATGTATTGGACGTGAAGAGCCCCCTCATAGCTCGGTTGGCCGTCAGTACAGTAATGTAATTAGACCTTATGTAAAAAAAAGCTTATGTTTTAACGCCTAGATTGAAAATAAACGCGAGAACAGTGAACACGGAAATTAAGCGAAATGGGAAAATTATTGGTACAGTGGGCGGCGGCCTCACTGAGAACTGTTCTTAGGCACACACTGCTAACGATGTTTTAATTAATTTAAATTGTATCGCAGTTGTTTATTAGTGCCTCAACTAAATATAGTAATGACCTAGTTATGACCGACTTCAATTCGTTCTCTTGTTTGTAAAATTTTCATAGGCATTGAACTGTTTTTACTGTTCTTAGGCAGCACTAAGTTATTTTTGTATTATTAGCCTTAAGTATTATTATGTTATTATTAATTTTATTATTTTTACCATTACCATATTATTAACTAGCAAATCTTGCATGGTCCTTCGAGCCGGATCCGTCGCCGACGACTAGTCTTACACCACGTGACATGGAGATTGCTTATCTAAATGAAGTCTATCGACTTTTCTATTGTTACTAGTACTTATAGTGAGGAGAGTCGGTGAAACCACCTTCCAGTGTCCGGAGCTTGACCGTACGTGCCAGTCGATGATCTGTAGTAAATTTCATGTTATATTATTAAGGAGAACGAGGTAACCGAGTCAAGATTTCAACTCAAAATAAAAAGTGCTTTAAATGTTTATTCGCAAGTTGAGCCAAGTCTCTTTGAGGTTGGTGCGGATATATCTTCCCAGTAGAACTTGAACTGGACATTCTTCGTTATGCAGACATATAAGATCCCAAAACTGTTCGAGAAGAAGAAAAATGTTCTAAAATCGTGGTGTTATGTTAAAGGGGGATTTTTAGCGGCAATCCTGCTGACTTGGGCCTACGAGGGGTTCTATTGATATAAGTTTAGCCTGCTTCATTCCAAGATGTCTGGACTTCAAACACAAGAGAGATATTTGCATCGTTTATATAACGGACTTCCTCTTTACTTCTCGTGATATCATCATAGCAGTGTATGTTCTCAGATTCGACCATATAATATGAATATCTCAAGCTCAATCCACGAAGTTGTGAATAGTTTGAACGTAAGCTAACGGAATTACTTGTGAAGTAAATTAACATCCTTTCACCCAATCAGACAGATACAGGCAATAGTGGTCGATCTTCTACAAAACCTGTATAAACTTTAATAAGCAAATAGTGGAGAAAGGGCAACTCTCCCTGCGGCCAGCTCTCTCCGAGCCGATAACATCGTTAACAACGCACTTCGCCTTCGAAAGTTCGAGAACACGAGAAATCAGCCAAATATGGCGCCGCACTCGCCGCGAAACTGAAAGTTATCAACGTGCAGTTTCTTGATGTGTCGTTGCATTTCAACCGGTTCCTGGTGCTCCACGTGCTATCAATGACTGAATCTTTACATTCGACCAGTCTCCACATCTGCGTAAAAATCAGCGACGTTTGGAGCTTAAACGTTACGTAATGTTAGTAATGTAACGTTATGAAACTTATATAAGCGATTTTCAATGAACGGTATGCTTCATATGTTACGCCATATAAAAATTAATAAATAAATTGCTAATTAAATAAATTCCGTTGCAACTTTTCCTTAAAATGTAGCAAACAATGTGTTATATGTAAATAATATGGAATGAAATCATTTTCAGGATCCTGTAGGAGCCGTGTAGCAGCCAGTGGATGTCGTGCTACTGGCTCCCCGTGTAAAGAGACGTACACATGGGACTTGCTTTCACTTCGCATATGGCTATCACCTATTATTGGCTTACTGCTAAGCCAGGGATTTTCCTCGTGACTGAGGAGGCTTAGAGTATATTCCACCACGCTGTTCCAGTGCCAGTTGGAGGAGGAATTTGTAGCCAATCTAAGTATGGCAGGGTTTTGAGCTCCCCTAAGGTTTCCGGCATACTTATCGATTGCTATCGAACGATAACAAGTGACATTAACGGAGAACAGATTCTTGCGTTTTATTGCCGATATAGAGTTTGTATTCGGTAATAAAATATTTGCAGCAACAGCGGAATTATCATTGTAGCTTCAACCTCCGACTAGAGCAGTTTTTACGCCATTTCAATGAACCGAAAAGTGTCAAGAAAATATCTCGTTGAAATATACTTACAGGTAGAGGAAGATACTAATAGAGCTTGTCTACAGTAATATTGTATATCGAAAAGTTTTGTTTTGTTTGTTTGTAATGAATAGACTCAACTACTATACTACCAATTTTGGATTGGCATACTCGTAGGAAGGGATATTGTATTCCGCAAAATTAAAAAAATATTTCGTGATAACCGAATTTCCTAAATAATGAAATATATAAAATAGTAAGTACCTATGTATTTATTAAACGAGCTCCAATATCACCGATCTATCAATCCTTCCTCGTCGCGAGCGTGTGGTGCACGTCATTTTTATTACTTGCCCTCACGTGTATTTAAAGAGATATTACGATTTTGAACAACTGAAGAATTCAATGTTCTTTACGAAAACGAAAGTCCGGCTACTCCAGACTTTGGAGGTAGGTCTCTACCAGGTCTGGATTGCTAATCTCATTGCACGCTCCTTCATCAAGTTCAAGACTGAGAAAATTAGTAAATTTAAGCAAAAGCACATTATTTTCAGTTACTAGTTCAGATTATACAGAAATAAGTAAAGCTTGCAAGAGCGAAGTGTGAAAGCACGGACCGGGGCGCGGCGGGGCGCGCCGGGGCGCGGCGGGGCGCTGTGATGCTCGCCGCGCCCCGGCGAGAAGAGAACACTACACTCTCTTATGAATGCAGTTCGTTTGACGCGGCAGCTGCAGTGTTGAAGTTTAGGGTTTTCACTTCATGTTGTTAATGCAAAAATCACCAGTATCTAGTTTAAATAAGAATTCGCAAAAATACACATTCTTTTGTTAAGAAGTAACAATACCGACATTAAAATATAGTAGGTGGGTATTAAAAGCGTTCATAGCCACAGGAAGCGATCGAAAAAATTAAGCAACAGCGGGCGCGGTCGGTAGAAGGATAGGTGACCGCTAGTGGCAAAAAAATCATGAACGCATCCGTGCTTCGGAAGGCACGTAAAGCCGTCGGTCATGGTTGTCGTTAAATAGCAAACGTTAAGCCAAGTCAGTCCACCTGGTGCGAGCTCCTTTTTCCAAGAAGTGGTCTCCATTCCAGGAGTTTTCTTCCCCATCGATTATCTGTCCTCGGAACTATCAATACATACATACATATATTTGTATTAAACTTGTCATTAAATTACTTTAGTCCTGCGAAGGGAGACGCACTGCGCGTGACTCCCGGTGTCGTCGACGTCCGTGACACTGCCGAAAGACGACGCCCCGGCCTCAGCTCCTCGTTTAAAAACTTGGGTAACTGCTCGGGTGGTACATGATTACCTTATTATTGATATAAATAAAGTACATTTTGTAATTGCAAATTCTACTAATATTATAAATGAGGAGATTTGTATGTTTGTTTGTCTGTTACTCCTTCACGCAAAAACTGCCGAACCGATTTTCATGAAATTTGGTACGTATGTATATATAGAGGGTAACTTGGATTAACATATAGGATAGTTTTTATCCCGGAAATCGCGCGGGTTCGGAATTTAGGCGGAAAAAACTTCTACGCGTATGAGTTTAGTTTCTAAACAAACATATTAATATATAACTAACAATTCTGTCTTCCCGAAAATCCCGTGGGATCGGGAGTTACTCGGATAAAAACCTGCGCGTATGAAGTAGCGTGTTCAGCTACCAGGGACTTAATAGTTTTCTCTAAGGAACATGGGATCAAACTAGAACGAGGAATTCTCCAGCACTAATCTCTCTTTCACTCCATATGAGTTCAGTCCATAAAACTTTTCCCAATAAAAGAATGACATAGGAATCATATCCCGGGACTGTTAATCGGTGTCATGCATTCAGTTTTTCTTTATAACAAAGAAAGATGTAATAATTTTTTTTACAGAAATGAGGAGTATCCTACTTTTACCAATAACCCCCGGCTGCCTGCACAGTCCGCGTGGCCGCGCGGGCCGCGCGGGCCACACTCCGCCTCGTGCCGCCTCAACCAGCGAGCATTGTCTTCATATCAATTTATTCTCAACTCTCGCCATTTAGATAAGGACATATTTAATCGTAATCCCATTAAACTTTTCTCTTTCAATGGCGTCTTTTCTAAGTTAAGATGATAATATTGACTCAACATTCCAAGATGCTGCGTGTCGTCTCATTGTCTATTTTGGATACGATTTATTTTGTCCCTGCTGAAAATGTGTTTTATGTTCACGTTACTGTATACTCTTCGTATTATACCAATTATTTCGTGTATTTTACTATTGCATATACTTTATTACCCTTGAAAAATTTAAGAATTTCTCGGTTTATGTTGATTAAGTTTTATCTAAAAACAGTAATCAAAAAATATAAAAAGAAAAATATATATGAATGCTTACTTCCTTTAATTAATTTAATTATTAATTTTATTAATTTAATTCTTTTAATTGATTTAATTTGTAATAATACATTTACACAATCCAATAATAGTAGCTTACTATTTATACTAAAAACTGTTCGTGCTGCCTGTTTATTTGCATTAAAAGAAAAAAAGGAAATAAAGATCTTTCATTTTTCTTTTATATTGATTTAGTTTAATTTCAATGAAGCATGTTACAGTCGACAACCCTACGTGAAGGTAGACCGCGGCAGTGACTCGCGCCTTCCGAAGCGTCTTGCGAGCTTTCATCGCGTCACTCGAGCTTTCAACTTTGTAGTGTGCTGCCAGTGTTGTACTAGTGTAGTGTAGTGTAGTGTAGTGCAGTGCACTCCTGCATAATGCAAGGACTGCTGGCAGCCGTTCCATTCATCAGCGTAACCTACATTCAGCTGTCAGATCAACAACGAGGCCGGCTCGGCTCAGGCGGACTTTATTTGGCGGAGTACTGGCGGAAATGTTTTCACTCGCACATCTGCTAATTTTATATTAAATAATGAGAACTTCATTGAATATTTATAATTAAATCATTATATATTTGTGGTTTTACTTTAGAATGGGAACAGAAGTCGCTCAAAACAACACTGCCAACAAACATATTTATTTTTGCAACATTACTTTTTCTTTATTTTATTTCGATGCATTTACAAAAATTACAAAAATAAATCTATTAATACAACAGCGCACTGCCATCTTCTCCAGTTTCTTCTGGAACAGTTGGGATATTTTTTTAACGATTCATCCCCTATCACAACCCCTTTAAGCCTTTATTTGTGATAAAAAGTAGCCTATCTTTCACGAGTTATAGTCTGTATTAGTTTCTAATTTTCAACAAAATGACTTCACTGTTTTAGATATTAAAGAATAACAGACAAACAGACATGGACAACTTCTCCGTAATTTAACTATTAACTACAAAAGATAGGTTACAAATTTCCAGAAGTGAAGCGAGTACAATTACTAGCTCAACAACTGCACCGATATATCACACACAGATCATTTGAGCCAGTTGCATAACTGTAACAGTACTCTATGTATGCGAATCATTTGCCACAACAGTCCCCGAGGCAATGTTGTCGTTCGTTAAGAAACATTTGACGCCGCGCGCCACAAGCGACAGCGTCGCAGCGACGCGAGGTGTATGGGGCCCGCGGACGACACTCTTTAGCATTTTAGTGTTTAGCCTTAAATTAGAATGTTGTATTGTGATATAACCATTCCTTCATTACATGCATACATACATTGGACGAAAATGATGTGTGAAGGAATCGTATAGTGAAGTTTAGGTTACGATTTGTTTTAAACATCATATCTTCAACATAACAGAAGGCAATTAAATAAATACACTTTATCAGTGATCACCCGTCAGATTTCACTTAAATTTAAATGAGACCAACACAACAAGCGTTAACATTCCAATAAAAAAGTAATTAACACAATATATATATATATATATATTTATATGTGTATATATACAATCGAACTTGTTTTGATCTTCATAACTTTATCATGTAATTTTGGAAAGTATTTAATTGATAGCTAGCAGCGTCACCTGTTCTAGTTTGAACGAACCTAACACAAAGATTTGTTACAATGTGTTCCGATGAAGTCAATGAAGTCTGTTGGCAACAACTAGAGAACACGAAGTAGTTATTGAGAGTGTGGGGCAGTTTGTAAACTGATTAAAATTCATACATTTGGGGCGTACAGCCCTGGGAGCTCACCCTCGTTTAACATCCTCCTGCGACCCCACACACACACAACACAACAACATTAATTATGACTATTATTGTATGTGAGTTGTACTGAAATTAACTAAAAATGTTTGTAATTGTACACAAAAATAAAGCTTCCTTGTCCGGTTTATGTCGATCGTGGACAATCGGGCGAGTGAATGGCGCGGCGGGCGCGACGGTAGCGGATGTGCATGGTGTGACCGCGACTGGCAAAAAAATATTGTACTCTGTTATTTCACTATGGAAACACTGGACGCTTGGGTTGGCCACTATCCTCTCTCACCAATCCGCATTAAATCAAAAAGGCTGGAGTCTGCTGTAGTCCTCCACAATTGCAAACGATTCTCGCTCAGCCCCTGGCAATCCATTGGTACAGATCGAAATAAATTCCAACAAATTGTAGTGGAACCGTTTTCACTAATATATTGAGAATTAGAAAATAAGTTTCACTGGTTGCTTGTTGCAATTTAATTTGAGATGAATGTAAAAGAAGCAATCGGAGCATCACAGGAGTGAGGACGTCATTGAAGCATTTATCCAGACTCTATTCAGAGTTAAATTAGTCTTGAGTTAAAACTGGTTTAATAGTGCAGAATGTAAAACGTATAAAACAGAGGCACCGGGGCAGCGGGATTAGTTTAATATGTTCCCGGCACGCGCGGGATGCCAGCCGGCACCCAATTAATGCCAGGGACGGTGAGACAATGGTTTTATTAAATCTCATGTGCTGCTAGCTGGCTGGAGGGGTACTCGGCTGAGGGAGAGGCAAGTGAGATGTTGTTTGAGCGTTTTTTTTGTATATTTTTCAGAAATTAATACGGATTAAGGATTCGCTTTCTTCCTCAAGGTGGTGTTTTGTCTCCGCTACTTTTCGCAATATTCATCAATTCGATTAGCTCCTATATTTCTTCTCCCTA
>DWJZ01004522.1:0-15238 GCA_018249125.1 Asbolis capucinus
ATGCCATTAGGCATTAAGTCTTGCCCTTTGAAACTTCGTGTAAGAGGTGACATAAATATGAATAAATAAATAAATAACAAGAACATTCTTAACTCTATTTTTACATATACAGTTAAAACACAAAAACTATAAACCGACGAACAAAAATGATAAAAAAATATATAAAACATATTTGCAAGTTTAGAATATACATACATATGTATACACGTTGATATTAAGGGATCTCATATCTCATAAAATTATAAAAATATTAATTAAGTTATTCCAATCACATTTCATTGTATTTATGTTCCAAGAAGATTATAAACAATTAAAGTTTAATAATATGAAATTTGTTTCAGAATTTGACGGATTGATATTAAAATTGGACATCTAAATTGGCGGGAAAGGGAATGCGACGGACGTTGAGGAAAAATCTCTACTCCTTTCTGCACTTTTCCCTCTTCAGGGATGAGTAACTATTTGTAAAGAATTTTAATAAATAACCTTAACAGAAGCAGTGATAGCCTAATGGTTTGAACATTGTTTCTCGAACGGGCGACCATTCTAATCCTGTGGCACGCACCTCTAATTTCAAAGTAATAGGTATGTGCGTATCAGAAGTTGATTATCACTTGCTGGTGCGAAGAAATCGTGAGAAAACCTGCACTCCTAAGTGTTCTCCATAAAGATATCGAAGATGTAAAGTCTACCAATCCGCACTTAGTCAGCGTGATGGATTATAACCTGTACTCCTTACATTGTGAGTGCACTACCCACGATGTTTATGGGTTGCAATTATGAACCTCATTAGTATTTGAACACACAATATTAACTAATCTTATACGAGTAAGGTTAATTCTTCTTTTTAGCTTTTTCTAACTTCTCGTAAACCACTGCCCTGTATCTATTAATAGTTTCAAATTCTGGCCTTTCTTTGTAGAGAGACGAATTCGATATAAAGAAGTCCACGTATTCTTGGTAGCTCTAGAAAAAAGAAGAATAGATAGCTTTAGAAATATATTAGAAATTGCTCTGACTTCGCTTCGGCAAAAGATAGAATGAAAACATGTTTTCTGGCTTAAAAAATATTGTTTAAACATTATCCTTACATAAGCTACAAACACGCTAAATTTATTTTAAATTAGTCCATTGGTTTCAGAGTTTCCATACTAATTTTAACTTGTCAACCTGCGGGAAGTTTCAACTATATCTGTCCAGTGGTTTTAGCTTGAAGCTCGAACAAGCAGTCAGACAGACAGACAAGAAATCCAAAAAATATGTTTTGGTCTCTTATATCGATAATAATTATCCTGCATAAAAATTATCAAAAAAATAATCAAATAATTCGCACTATAGTCGACTCGGATGTAAGTAATTAAATTTAAGAGCTTGTATTTCTTCACTTCACTTCACTTCTTCAGTAGGCCTCTAACATGTCTTAACGACTGTTATCTTACTCATCCATCTTGTAACCGCGCCCGGTGTCATTTAACTTGGTTGATAACTTAGAATTGACTACTAAAAACTTATGAAATTTTTGTAGTTACACTGGATGACAAAACAAAAATATTACCTAGCAGGTCTGATGATAGCAGTGGCGAATTTACCCAGTAGTATACGGGAACTTGGCCTACTGGGTAAATCGTTCACTGCCATCAGCATACTAGCTCCGTGATACCAAAGTTCATAATTTTGTATGGTCATCTTTTAAGAGCGTGGCTGTAGAGGCTGTACACTCGGCCTAATGGATAAACCTATCAGATTGTATGGGCGGTATATTGACGGATCGATATTTTTCCTTACTCCACTCTATACATGATTCGATAAGTTTCTAAATATGCCTAAAAACGTTGTTGTTTATGTTATTTAACTAATGATAATTCGACAAAATTGTTTGTATTACATTACTACTATATTACTTAACGATACTATATTAGTATAGGAACCAAAAACTGATGAGATAAATCCCAACAGCCATTACTTGTACTGACAAGGATAGACCAGCAAAAGAGCTGGAAGATGAGGTTGGTAGAAGGGAAACGATGGAATATCTAGGTTTAGAAAATCCATACCATTTGCGATCACTACAATTAGAGGTTTATTTCATCTGTTCAGTGTTTAACTCTTGAAGTAAGTGTTATAGGTACTATTTTTTACTCATAGTTTCCAAACGATATAAAGTTTACCTCAATGGTAGTAGGCTCTACATTCATATTAATCAAAGGTTTTAGGAATTCCGTCGGAGAGAATGGAGTCACATTTAGTCTGCAAAAGCCAATGAAGTTGTTAATATCATTACTGATTTATCTTTACGTGAATAAGCTACGATAACTGGTTTAAATGGTCCAACAGGTCCTGAATTAGAATATGGTTTCAAATCGCCAGTGTATAGGCTTCTACTAAGTTAGCGTGCTTTGCCATCGAGGACTTCATCGCTACTTACCATCAGGCGGGATCGTAGTCAAGCGCTAGATTATTTAAGGTAAAGTCTGTGCGAATCTGCGTGCGTGGTCGGCTATAGCCTATAACTGTCACGTTGTGATGAGACCAGAGACCAGGAATGGAAAAATATGATGTCTAATGAGCATTCTTCAGTACAAACACGCCAAGATTCTAGAAACCTAGTTTATAGACACAATATTACCTAACGATCCTTTCAGCAGTCATGACTTTATCGAACAGTTCCAAGACGACTCCAAAACCATATCCTCGTAATATCTGCGCCAGTGGCTGGACACAATAGTCGCGAGGCATGCTTCGAATACTAGGTAAAAGTAAGATGAAATTATTAAGATGGAGCTACAGTTCCCCTTACGCCCTTAGTTCCACCAGTCTCACAGGAAATAGAATTTATATCAATGAACTGGTCTTAGACTACGAGATCGCGCCATTAGAAACCATATCTTGAGATTCTATACTTAGGTTAAGATCGGATTAAGATCAGAAACGAGTTTACTGGCTGAAGATACTCTGGTAGTGATTAAAAACACGTTAGATTTCCAACATCAAATCAACGAACATATTATAAATGGGGTCGGAAGATCACCATTACACTAAGAATTGTTAAAATAAGTTTCAAATAAATTTCTAAAGTTCTATATTTCTAAGAACTGACCTCTGGAATTTGTAGTAGAAGACCGAACTCAAAGTAGCAAAGTCCGTTATCGGCACAAGAATGATTTCAGAAAACATTGATACTAAAGGATTCGTTTGAGCCACGAATGGATCTGAACAGGTGCCTGGAATAAAAGACACAAATTAAAGTGAACTAAAATATTTGTGCATTATATATCCTATCCACTTGTGACTATAGCCGACAAATGAGTAGATAGTCTTCTAAAATCGCCAATCATCAATAACTGAAGGTATTGCAGATGCGTTATCAACAAATAGGAAAAAAATCTATCCAATAGGTACCTATTTTCGGAGCCCTATGCACAAGAAACACATACTAGATTTGAACATATAAAAGGGATAGATGCTCCCTGTTGCCAGTTACCATGTCAGCAATCATACGGGGTCGGCATAAAGTACAGTTGATGTCACTAACCGATAAATAAGACTTGGTCTTCTGGAAGAATCTGCTTTATTAGTTTCGGAAGAATTCCCTTTAGTAGCGTCGCTTTTAAATACTTATCTTGAGGCAGCACCTAGTAAATTTTAATGTAAGATGAAAATCTGACACATTTTGATGGTAAAATATTTGTTGAGTAAATTTGACTTTGGATAAAATGACGAACAAGGATTATAAGATAATATTTTTACTTCACGTGTTATCATGTCACGGTTAATTCATGTCAGCTTCTGCCTTGTTAAAAATCTGTCATCAATTTTAATGTTGGACAGGCAAACAAGCTGACGGGTCACTTGATGGAGTTATCACTGCTGTATATGCAAATTCGCAATATCCAAACTGTTACCAGCTCATTGGAGAGCTTACTAGAGTATACTGTGGGCTTCCAGATGTGTTACGAAGAGTCTATACTCCATAGTCGACAATGAATGGGATAAAGCAACCAACGTATTGCCGATCAAGATTCTGCAGGTAGAATTAACTAATTCGGTATGCTGTGTGGCCGTGCTTCGGAATAATGAAAGAGAAATACTTCTCTGATGTTCATCCCTTAAAAAATCCCTTACACTAATCGACAAAACAAATATCGTCTGGAAATACAGTCACCTTCTTACTGAAAACCCTTTCTACATTTTTCATGTAAATGACAGCTGGTTGAAATACACGCGCAGCTTCGAACACTTGGGACAATACTTGTACTGGTTTTTCCAAAACTGCACTAAACACTTCAGGCGTTATGTCGATTTTAACTGCATCTGTAATGATAAACCAAGAATCTGCGAATGACAGACCTTCCGTTATGTTATAAAAGTTATAAATTATACTTTAATAAGAAAAATTGGTGGCAGCAATATATTACAACCATAGATATGTTACCGTATCTATATACATTGGGTTGCGGTAATTGTTATTGCTCCACCAATCCACATTGCAGTAGCGTGGTGGAGTATGCCCTAGGCTCCAGTATAAGGAGAGACCCGTGCGCAGTAGTGGGCCATCTATGGGTTGAAGCCAATTATTAATGCTTCAGTTTTTAATTTTGGTTTAATGGTTTTTACTCGATTAAATAAGTATTTTTCATTGACACAACTCGATTCCTCTCAGCTACGGCCATTAATAGACAAATTGATAACTGTATCAATTAGTAAAGGTAATTGTAATATTTCGTTTGGAGGCAGTGATTTTAGGGCGCTAGCCGCTCATAGCAATCAATGAGTTGGTCCTATTACCACAAAATAGGTTGAATTGAAAAACAAATCTGAGGTGGGTAAAGTCTATTACTTACTCAACTCTCCTGCAACAGTGTCAACTAAAAACGATTTTCCATTCCTAGCAGGTCCCAATAACATCACTGATTTGTTTCTAGTAGCGCCTGGTTCGATTCCTGAGCCGAAAATACAGGACAATTTGAGACGACGTCTCACGTCACCAAATCCTGGAGGTGGGAACCTGAGAAAGGAGTTGATATGGAAGTCCAACGTTTTGAAGATTCATCTAGAACTTACAGAAGTTGAACATAACTTCCTTCGGTGAAGGAAAACACAACCTTTACTGCCGAGAATTCTACATAAAGTTCTCAAAGGTGTAAGTCACGAACTCGTACTTAGCCAGCGTGGTGGACTATGGCCTGTACTCTTCACAGTGTAAGTACAGACCCAAGCCCACTAGTGGGACAGTTATGGATTGCAATTATGATATCCAGAACACTAAATAAAAAAAATTGTAATTCACAGGATCCAGATTAATACGCGGCAAAATTGTTTGAGTGTAATCTTTTTAAATTTATCATTTTATTCCCCAGTTTCAAACATGAAGCTAGAACAACTATTTTCATAATAAATGTTATTAACTTTGCATCTGGATCTCTCAAATTGCATTCATAGGCGGCGTAACTCGAATCACCGTAGATATCTTTGAGTTTTGCTGTTGGTTTCGATATTATTCCCAAGTCGAATACTTCCTGCGTACAATCGAAGCATTTGTCAGATCAGGAATGAAGGAGAAAAGAAGAGTCTTTTGTAAAGGTATACATGTAGTTTCTCATTAATTTTTATTCGTTATACCAGTTCAATCTACAATTGTAATTTACTTTTAATTTACAACATTTAATAGTGATTTAATCAACCATTAATAACTCTGAGTGTGGCGGTTAATGTGGTAATTAAATTGATGTGTTCGTAGAACGGCCGCTTATGTCGATCTTAAGTTATCTACCTAATTAAGCGACAACGCGCGCAGCACAGCGACAGCGCAATCGATAAGTCCGCCAGTTCGTACTTCAGAGGGTACGTTTCTGTTATACCATATATGTATTAAGCACCGTTAGTAACGACCACCTATAGTAACCCTTAAGCATTCTGAGTGCAACTGTAAGAGAACCTTTTTGAGAGCGGCAATAACAAATAAACAATGCGCCTGTTGAAACGTAATAGCACGCTTACATTTCAACATATATATTGTTTGAAAAGTAAAGTAACATTGAATATATGAGATATTTTTCGACTGGTATCAATGGCGCAACTATGAGGTGGTATGGGTGGCGGAACACGGGCCCCCAGCCTGAGGGCCTCCAACCCTTTCAGGTGCTGCAAACTCAGTAATGACCAAATTTAGTAAAAAGATGAATTTTATATAAGTACTTAATGTGATGATTTGTCTTGGAGCCCAACCAATTAATTTGCCACAGACCAACATACATAGTTACGCCACTGACTGAAATACAACATCAATGACATTTCAATTCAAAGACAATGCAATAACTAGACAGGTAAGCTTGATATCTTTGTATTATGTGAATATCATCTAAAGTATGCACTTTTCTCACTTACTCACATAATTCCCGGGACATCTGCCCCAGCCCTATTCCCCCGTTAATGCTATATTCATTACATTTCGCGAGAACATTACAAATCAATATTACCTCCAAGTTTTTAAGTAATTTATCATTCATTTCGAGTTTTTTCGGTAACGGTGGCATCTTCGGTTTGGGCCTGCCCCTTAACTTAGGATACGTCATACCTATACTCTTGTACATAGCCTGATGTGCCTTCACCAAGAGCTTCAGTTCTATTCTGTGGAGGCATGATGAGAATTTAAGCGAGGATATTTATATGGCTTAACCCAAATGTTAAAAGGTTTTTTCTGATATAGGCAGGCGGTGAATGAGCAGAATGATTAGTGATCAGAGCCCTTGGACATAACTAACACCTAGCTGGGATATCATAAACTTGTTACCTACCAGAAAGGTAGTTATATACCCAAGAAGATAAAGAAAAAAGGGCAGCGTTGCATCGCTGTTAATATCGGGGCCAATAAATACCAGACATTAAAACCACACCGCTTCAGAACGGGAGACAGAAGAATCCAAAAGAAGATGACTAAATGACGAGGAGAAAACGATCAAAATTGGCCATAAAGCTCCCTACTGAAACATAACAAGTCATTTGGCTGCTGATTCAGGCAAGAGGGCGGTGGCTAGCCAGACGGGATTTACAAAAAAGTAATAATGATTTCGCCTTACCATCAAGGCTTTACAACAACTTTTTGACGCCCGAAACTCACCTATGAAGTAACGTGACTATGGCTCATTTTAAGTAAGGCTTTAGGGCCACTTCGAAACAGGGAAGCGCTTAAGAAATGTTTGTCGCTATCGCTCACTGATGCTTAACTTGGTGGATAACTTTTAACCAACAAAAGCCAAGGCGTGATCGTTTTTTTACGTAAAACAAGTTAGCTCTTGACTACGATCCCACCTGATAGTAAGTGGTGAAGAAGTCTTCAATGGTGCGCAATAATGCACTAACATAATAAAAGCCTATTCTCTGACATAAAGACATGTCCATTTTTTAGTTTCAAACCTCAATTACGATTTAGGCACCGTTCTTACCTCATGATCTCATCTACAAATGCCCTACATTCCTTGTGCAGTTGACACATCAGATCTTCTGTCAGCAAAGGCTTCATATATCCATATATTACATCAGCACATTTATCTGGTGGAAGGTTGTCATACAGGGACCATGAAGCTCTGTACATCTGTAGAGCCTAGAAATCAATTTTATTATAATATTTGTGGATAACAACCTGTACTGGGTATCCCAAATCAGTGAGGTTGTCATTGAGTGAATCTGGTTCGGGTAATTTTATAAAAATACTAGAAATTGCTCTCACTTCGCTTTGGAAGAAGAGTTATCCTGTGTTTTCAGAGTTGCCATACTAATTTTAACCTATTATCCCATTGGAACAAAGTAGTTTTCTGGGTTATAAGTATTCTATAAACATTGTCCTTACCTAAGCTACAAACATGCTTAATTTCATCTAAATTAGTCCATTGGTTTCGGAGCTCCCATTCTAATTTCTACCTGTTATCCTGCGGGAACAACGCCATTTCCTGGGATATAACCAATCCTATAGCCATTCCCGGGTTTAAAACTTCGACTATGCCAAGCTTTATTTAAATCTGTTTAGTAGTTTTTGCGTGAAGGTCGAACAGAAAGACAGACAGACGCCAGATAGACAGTAAGACAAACAGACAATAAATTAAAAAAAAACAATCTTTTGATCTCTGTATCGGTAACAAAACCTCCCAGCATCAACATTTCCAAAAAATACTTAATGTATAGGATTGACTCTGTTACAGATTTAATATCAGTGTAGATAATAGAAGTATCAAAATCAACTGTATCATCTGTGATCTTAACATAGTGTATTTAACCAAAATGCTAACGTTCAAAACACCATTTTAGCTTTCATTAGATATTTTTTTAACGAATTATCAAGTATTGCAAAATTAAAATAGAAAATGTTATTCACCTTTCTTTAACGAATTTCGTCACCTTGTAACCTTAACATAATGAATCCTATCAGTTATAATTTGTCTCGTTTAGTTCAGACTTGTCTTATAACCTCTATATAACGTATAATCATAACAAATTACTTGATATACCGATATATTTTTGATTCAGTTTGGTCATATCAAGGTTGCACTGTAGTACCTATTCACCGATTCTTGTATGGAGCAAGTCGCAACTAAGTGTATCTAAAAGAAACAATTCCACATCATTCTTAATCTTCATTTACCTCAATAAGCTGTCGAATTACATTCGACTTCTGAATCTGGTATCCAGGATCTGATAGAGGATTACACCTTAATTTGAACAGTTGTTCTGCGTCTTTCTGCATTTTTTCTTTCTCTGCTTGTGCTTTCAATAGCGCATCTGCTTTTTCTTGTTTCTTCTCAGCCTTTAACTGATGATTAAATTTCTAGGTTAAATCTCTATAGAAAGCATCCGAGTTAGCTGATGTGATAAGACAGGGGTCTGTAACCCGTGGCCCGTCCGCCAATGCGGTGCGACCCACATGAACGCTATTTACACGACGCAATCTGGCGTTTTTTGTGATCCTCTGACGACGACGACAAATGAATTGCGGCCGGCACTAGTAACCTTATAATATTTGTGGCCCTCATATATGAAAAGGTTGCCGACCCATGACACAAGACATGTCATCTGCAAAGGAATATTACCTAGAAGGAAGTGGTCCGCTGAAGTACCGAAAATCAATAATGGACACACTGAACACAAAACCAGGAAACTCCTTCAAGATGGTAGAATAATTGAAGGATAATGAGATTATCTCCCATAACGGAAGATAGAATCCCCCAAAGAAAATATCTAGTAACCGACTTCAAATACTTACTCGAGTAATAAAAATATTCGAACGCCGTTTGACCTTCAGTAACCTTTTAATATTAAGTGCATTAATTTCAAAGTCAGTACCTGCTCCTTCGTCTTTCCTTTAGTCGCAGCTAAATATTTTTCATCTTCTATAACCTTCTCTGCTATAGAAGGATAGTCTCCCCTTATCACCATGATTGTTCCACCTTCTGATACGTATGGATACTCAGGAAAAAATCCATAGCCATAAAGCCTTAAAACAAATGGAGTCAAATGTAATTTTTGTAAATAATTACTTCATCCATCATTGACTTCAGCTGTTTCAGCCTTCAGACAATCTAAGCCTTGATATATCGTGAATTATAATGAAGAAAACAATGAATAACTACAAGTTTACATAATCTTCCTCTTAAATCACCTGCTTCACGCATGGACAACAAGTAGCATCCATTGATCGGGGACAAACATTCATCTATCGAGTATAAATGCGAAAGTTTGTGAGGATGGATGGATATTTGTTACTCCTTCACGCAAAAACTATTGAAACAATCTGAATTAAATTCGGCACAAAGATAGAATATAGTGTGGAATACATAGGCTACTTTTTATCCCCGTACCTACCATGCGGGCGAAGCCGCGGGCGAATTAATTACCAAGTATGTCGAAACTGGGAGCTCTTTTCTCCAACAGCGTCATTAAACACTCGCTAAGCAAGTTATGCCTATTGTTCCTGAATGATATGGTAGCAGTTATTATATATTTGGCTTTTTATGTTATAAGCAGGCAAACGAACAGATTGATCTTGATGGTAATACGTTCATATACATTAAAATCAGAATGGGGGAACAATGCGTTGCTTGCCAGGAAAGAAGTACTAGACCCACACGCATGGGGAAGGGAAAGAAACAAGGGAAGCAGTATATTGCTGAAGCAAACGGAATCAATAACTTCAAAAACTGACCAGACTAGACTAACGAGCTTCTCCAACAACACACTGTTTCAGGAAGGGTAATAGAAGAAGAATGAGTGAAGGTCGGAGAGAATTGCCTTATGAAGAATGACTAAGGAACATGGGAAAAAAGAGAAGAGGATGGGCTTTTTGTTTTAGTACATCAACTAACCATTCCCTAAACCACTGACGGACTTGATCGGTAATATCATCAATCTGATTGTCTTTCTTATATATGAATAGTCTCGTCTTTTCTCGAGTCAACTCCTTAGAGTAACCTTCTTGGATCTTCTTTCTTATATTACGCTTTCTTTCGTATAACTGCAATGTATATTTTTCATTTTTTATTTAATAGTTTATGTACATATGAAAATTACCTAAGCGAAACGTTGCTACAAAGGTACCGCTTATTTCTTGCGAATTTTTTTCCACCGAGGGTTGTCAACCATCTTGTTTCCTCAGGACATGTCCTACTTTGCGAGGTGTTCTGGGCTATCCTGGACAGTATTTATGCATCATCCTTGGTTTTTAAAGAGTTCTGTTAAGTCATTTTTATTACTAAATATTTTTAAATATTTACCTTATTATTCGCATCTTCAAGCCTTTTACGTTCTCTGAACGGATCTGGAATAAGTCCCAAAAGAATATCTCTTCGAACTTCCTTGACTACCTCTCGTTTGCGAGCCATAACCATCCTAAGGGCATGTAATATGTTTATTTAATATTCATTATTTCCTTCACAAGCTCAGTACATAATGGCTTAACAACATTTTAACTATTGAAGATATACAGAGTTCCAGAAATTTTAATAATCTCAATATTCGTGAAATGAATTCAAGAAAATCTCTCCTTTCCGTTCCGTACCAGTCATCAAAACTTCAAATCCTTACTTAAAACCTCGGTAATGCTTATTCTCATTGTTAAACCCAACCACCCCAACACAAGTCAGGCATTTCTAGTAATGAGTGGTCCATTGCGCTGCAGCGGGTAAGGTGATGGAAATCACTGATGAACCATATAGGTAGTATTTAGGTCTAGTTTAGAGTTCTACCCCATACAGCCGCAGCCACTCAAGGCATCTCTAGTCATGAGTCGTTCTTTGTGCTGCAGCGGGTAAGATGCAGAATTATAATGTATCTCTATCTAGGCGTTCCCCTTTCCGCTACACCTTCGCCCATTGTCATTAGGATAAGATTTTAATAGTATTAATTTACGAAAAATATTTTACTATAGAATATGCAAAATATTCGGAACTGTTAGTTTGTAAGTCTTACAGAGTTTAATTTATGAGTATGTACTCGTATAGTATAGTGTTTGTCATAGAAACAAAAAATGCTGATATAAATATCACCAGACTTTACAGGTGCGCCTGCTGAGTGACTGGTGGCAGAACTGACACACAGAGACGACCTTCTGTCACAACATGTATACCACCAGGAACTCTGCGGACGTTTGTAACAAAACAAAAACGCAAGTCAGGATTCCCTCCCGTGAAAGACACCTACGGATCCTTATACTTACGGATCCTTATACTTTCGGATATCTTCATCACTAACATCTGAATGCAAGATATTTACAAAAATCTATTACGCGGCCACCCTATTAGCTAAAATTTTCAAACAGCGTGCAGCCAGCAAACGATCAGCAATAATAGAACTTACTATTATTATACATATGTCAAAAATCGCTTGCTGAACGCTCGCTGATTAATATTATGCACTTTTTGCCATGAATGTAGCGCCAATGCCTATTATGTAGCACGATTGTCACTGATATGTAATACGAATTTGCAATCTACGAGCCACTATCATCAAATTTTCGCAATTGTCTTCCGTTTGAACTAACGTAATAAACCTGCAGGTTTCTTGTAGGGAATAGAACCGAGAACAGTGATAAAATATCTATTTGTCTGATTGTCTTTGCCTTTGCATTCTAATCTCAGAAACTCCATCTCCAATTTGAATGGGGCTTGCAATGATCTATCGGGCTATGTTTGGATTAATATTTAGTGTTTATTTTATTAAAATTAGTATACAATTTTTTATTTGCGCGCTCAGTCACTTGTTTCAATTATCGTTTAGAGCAGGAGTGGGCATTGTGATCCTCCCGACCACGACATATGAACTGGGACCAATTGTGGCGCTCATATAAGAAAATGTTGCCGACCCGTCGTTTGGAGATTCCATCTTGTCTAACCTATATATTCTCTGTATCAATGTAGCAGCTGCTATTTTCATCGCTAAAGGTGCTTCCACGACATTTTCACAAAAATACATCTTTCGTCTTTTACACTTGGCTTTGTAATCTTCCATGTAATACTGCCTGAAAAAAATATTCATAAAGAAGAAAGAGAAATTTATTTTACCAAATAACCTCTAAAAATAAAATATATAAATAAAGTATTAAGTATTTGAAATCAAACATTTGTAGATCGATATTGAAGAGGTGACAATGAGAAAATCGCACTTAGATAACAGTGTTATATTACCCACAGCTAGGGTTGCCAACTTTTTTTATTTGAATATAGTATTTTTTTTAATGACCATTAAAAATATCGTACGCTTCAAAAATTATATAAATTACTAATACTACTTAAAATACTAATAGAAATTACTAATTAGAATAAAAAAATTACATGTGTAACTCATTTTTTTGTTTCACTCACTCGCACATTACGGCAGTCGAACTAAAGACGCGTTAAAAAGTGTTGAATGGTTTTTAATTAGCTTTATGGTTGCAAAATATAAACATTGATATGTTGTACTGAAATATAGTATTTTCGAATACTATATATTTAATGAACAGTATCTGTATAGTATGGAGTCTCAAAATATAGAACAATACTATATAATAAGTACGGTTGGCAACCCTACCCGCAGCCTCTGAACTTTCAGTGCGCCCGTCAGTTGCGTGTTGGCCTGTGATCGGTGCGGCTCAATCGTATGAAAACAAAATTATGTCTTTCTGCAATTTCCAATTACCATAAATTTAATAAAGTACAATACAATATCAATTATAATACAATATATACATAAGTACATTACGATTAACCACTGCCTACAAAACCTGTCTTAATATTTTTTTCAAGTATCCCCCATACATGGAAATACATAAATACCATCTCTATTCAGGTATTGTCTATCGAGATCTTAGGCTTTATTATAAATCTTTTTTTAAGTATATTTCGTTATTATTTCATAGTTGATAGGTTTTATAGGACTGTGGGGACTTTTTATTGTTCAATTTTGACTTTTGAAGTGTGCTTTGTGAAGTGAGCTTTTGGTTGTAAAACGAAATAAATGCATTTTATTTCATTTCAATAAAATATTCAGTTTTTACCTATATCTTTCCCGTTTCTGTATAATATTGCTTTGGATGAACTCTTCGGAGATAATGGTATGTACACTTTCCTCTGAAAAGTTAAGTTCTATTGTATGTATACCGTTATAACTCATTTTCTTATTACTGTTTCTGTTATGTATAGATATGTACTTTTAAATATATGTATATTTTAAATGTATTCTTTTAAATACATACTTTTATCTTTAAAACGGGTAACAAGTACCTTTAAGGACTTCAACAGACGACTCCTTAGCTGCAATTGGTACTTGAGACTGTGAAGCGCTTTCAAATAAACCTCCTTGAGGTTGAACTTCTTCTTTAGGCTATCAGAAGAGAGAAAGAAAGACTGCTATTATTTTGTGAGAGTAACATACAATGATAATTTTAAAAGTAAACCACGAATAAGGTATATATCATTATTTTGTATCATCATGTCGTTTTTTTTACCCTAAATAAGTTGGCGATTGACTGCTATCCCAATTGATGGTAAGTGGCGAGATCGATGGTAAAACACACTAACTTAGTAGAAGTCTATTCACTCTTTACTTGAAGACATTAACATTGTAATCTAACGGAAACACCGACGTGGGCAACGTATTCCAGTCCTTCGCGGTACCGGTGATAAAAGACGAGGCGGAGCTGTATGACGATAACTGCTGGTATTCATTGAATTGTTTTCGCAAAATTCGAAAAAGATTAGGAAATTAAAAATCTGACAAGAAGAACTGCCCTCCATTCGTTTCGGAAGAACCAGTTACCAGAAAAAAGTATTTATTGTGACAAAACTATAACAGACAGGAATGACGTACGATTGAAATGGTAAAAGATTTTTTCAAATCGGCTCCGTAGTTTCAAAGCCCATTCTCAAACACAAACAAGTCTTTCCTTTTTATAAAATATGTAGGAATATAGGTAAAATAGTATTAATCCAGTATTCTACCTGACGTGTCGTTGCGCAACTCGGCTGATCACTGAGGATCGACGCAACATAGTATGAACTCATGACACAATAGTACATACTCAGAATTCCTAAATTAATCAGAACAACTACGCTGGCCAAGAATAGAATTGGCGGATTGAAAAGACTTTGCAAAACATCTTCGCAAAACATCAGCTTTAACATCTGCTACTCTTAGGAACTTCACAGACGGTCAACTACTGATAGCAGATGATTTGATTCTATATATTATTTTCTTAGAAAGAAAATTAAAGGACCTCTTTAAATATTGACTACTTTTTAATTTAGGTTTTATGGCAAGTATTATAATACAGACGTTGCGAAAATTTCAATCTTGATAGCCTAGTGGTTTGGAATTGCGCGCCCTATTCGGGGGGTCCATTTAGTATTCCATGGCGCGCACTTCTAAATTTTCGAAGTTATGTGCGTTTTAAGCATTTAAATGTCACTCGCTATAACGGTGAAGGATAACATCGTGAGGAAACGTGCATTCCGGGGATTCCGCACAACTCAAAGCTGTGTGAAGTCTACCAATCCGCACTTGGCCAGCGTGGTGGACTATGGCCTGAACCTTCTCAGTCAGAGAAGACTCGTGGTCAATAGCGGGCCGTGATGAGTTCTGATGATTGTAATAACGACCACTGGAAAACTTATTGTGTAAAATATTAAATCTTTTATATGTAGTAGAGCCTGTGATGTACATGATGGACGGATACACGGATGGACAGTCGGACATAGAAACTTAAGTTTTGTTATCA
>DWJZ01004523.1:0-15235 GCA_018249125.1 Asbolis capucinus
TTCCTGTTCATCACAGAAAAGTTTGACCTGGGTGGGAATCGAACCCACGACCTCCGGTGTAGTAGTCAGGTTCACTATCCACTGGACCAAGCGGTCTGTATATAATGAGCAGGAAAAGCACATCCAGAAAATATACATTGCTTGACATGTGCTTAGAAGTGCACAATAGATCTATCCGGCAAGATATGCAACAGTTCCGACTGGGCTAATTACATAATAATTCAACGGTGATGTGGAAATGGCTGCTATTTCTGTCACAGACACTTTATAGCCTGTTGTTAAGGTGAGTGCAAGTATTAATGTTTTGTAATAGACAGAGGAGTTAATCCTGGTACACGTTAGCCGCTTTGCGTTGCGTTACACGCGCGTTTTGACGTATATGTGACGCACAATGCATGTGTTTCTTTGAACATTAGAGTTTATTTTAATAGATATTTAGCAAACAGCTTTAACAGATAGCGTTTTGTGTGTAAGATGCTAACGCGCGTTAAGCGCAACGCTACGCACCCAATGTGCACTAGCGCTTGTCTAACTCAACTTATGTGTAAGGCGCGCTCAGATACATATAACCTAGAGGTATGGAGATCAAGACATATAAATAATTACAGTGCAATAGAGATGCTCATTCTATATTTATACTGTGTTATGACATAATGAAAGGAATTATTTCTGTTCACATGTGCAGCAATGCGACATATTGTCGTACAAATCTGCGATACCGACTTGTTTGTAGGACAATATATTGACACCGGAGATATCTTGTGTTGACGATACGTGAGGGCGTGTTGATGAATACGTCAATTATCGATAACATAGCGAAAACTTAACGTTTAGCAAACGATAATATCATTGTCATTTCTTAGTGTTTTCGCTAAAATAGCGAAAATAGTCGTTTATACGACAAAATGTCGCACAGTTGGCAATGATACTTCGATATCGTAAAATACATTGGATCTGGACCGCATAATGTCGTTCATCGTAGTTGTAATTACCTGATATTTTGTCGTGAGATCGCAGATGTGGAGATGCGTAATGTATCGGAATCTCTCGTGTGAACTAATGCCATGTCTACCAGTGCTGCCAGTTTACAGATTTGCCAGATACATCGCGTTTTCAAACTTCCGAAAATAGCAAGAAAAGCACTAGATTCCCTAAATTTCAGGATCTAAAAAAGCATTCCATTATTTCTCAATGATACAACTGTACAGCGGGAAACTCATCAAATTCTTAAATCAACAAGAAATAAAGTTGATTAAAAAATATTCTTTCCTATTGGGTACAGAAAATGACACAAATTCATCTTTTACAAAAATAAACCTATCAACTGCGTGTGATGTGTCAATTTATCTAGAATTAACGTATATGTATGTTCAGTTATTTTTCGCTTTTTACAATAAAAACTTCATTTATGTTAGACACTAGAAAAATCACTAGATTAAACACTACCTACTAAAGTCTGAGAAACGGTACTATACTTTTTAAAACACCACTAGATGTAGTGTTGAAAGCACTTTGATGGCAGCACGGTTGTCTAATAAAGTACCGTAGATGCTTGCATTTAATTATGTCGCATTTCATGTCAAAAATAACTCCAATTGTATAATTAGGAACTATGTTCCGTACAGTAATGTGAGTCACATTATATGACATATTTAAGTTATGTTCTGGACACGTACCTATCTAAATCTTTGATCTATGAGTAACTTTTATGAGAATATTAAAGTAAGTCATTGTAGATAACGTCCCACTGAGGACGATGACTTTACAAAACTTGATATTTTTTTTTCACCAAAATATTTACTGCCCTCGCTTCGCTTCGGAAGAGTTACCAGAAAAGTTATTGTGACATAACTGTAACAGTTAGACATATGTATGTATGTATGATGTTGCGGATTTATTTGTAGATATTGACGTCCTCTATAAACTGTAGTAAATTATTTTCCTTTATAATTTCCGGAGTGTATGCGATATAAAGATTTACATATCGAAGTTTTTATATCTGTGTATATCCATCGGGGATAATGTAGGTTTATAATAATAAAATATATTTTTTAATCCGCCCACTAGTTTTGGAGCATATTTTCATCAAACGAACAAACAATAAAATCTTTCTTCTTTATAATATTAGTACAGATGAATTAAGAACGGCCCTGTAGCTTAGTTGGTAGTAACCCTGCCTGTGAGGGGTCTTAAGTTTGAATTCGGTCCGAATAAATTTATTTAAAATGTAATATATTTATTTGAGCGACAGATATACGAGTACATACATATGTATGTTCTTGGATCACGAATTTTATTTGTGATACATTATTTGTGTTGTCCTTGCCGTTCACATCAACCCGTTTTGGGAAAACCCAAAACTATACATTAATTTGTTCTATGGTGATGAGACAACTGGTAAACATACACATATATTTTTAAACAAATACTTGTATACATATTTATATTGATCTAGCTTTTAGTAAGTCTGCCCTTTGATAATACATTATTTGTATGATTAAAATAAGTATAAATGAATAAAAAATAGTTTTATAACACCGAAAGAGCAAACATTCCTGCTTATCACTGAAAAGTTTGTTATAGGTAAGGATCGAATCCACGATTTCTGGCTGGGTGTGAGACCTGAGTCTCTACACAAAATGCGAAGTTATTTTTGTAACATTGTTATATTTTACCATATGTAATAATTGGGCATTCTCAAGTTTCATTATATGTATTTACTAAAATAAACGATGGTCGTGTATTTTACGACATTAACACTATTATTTAGATGTATAATTTATAGCTCCGACTTATATATTCAGTTATCGCTGTAAATCCACTCAGCAAAACTAAACTCTTTTTGATAAAGCCTTGATTTCTTTTCTTTATAAACCAATGTTAACTTTTACCTTTCTTTTATTTTTGAGCATTTTGTTAATTGCAGTTTGAGCGAATCCGTCAACAATAAATGCCATCCATTAACGGCCTATCTTAAAAATATATCACTTTGACATAATTTCCATTCGGCATAGATTTGTTCATAAATAATTAGGAATGATAACCGTTTGATTCCATCTCTGTCTTTTTGTCTTTGGTACGGTGAAAGTGACGAATTAAGTGTGCCTATAAATTGTTCTTAAAAGAATCATTACCCCTGAGTTGTATAAGGCTTTCATCAAAGCTTTCACTGTCGGGTCTTTACTGACTAGTTTCCGACCGCGGCTTCGTGCGCTGTTGATTAAAAGTAGACTGAGTAATTGCGGAATTTAATCTATCTCTGTGCCAAATTTCATTAAGTCCGATCCGTATTTTTTTCTTGAAACATATTTCTGTCTCTATTTTAGTATATTTAATGTCATATAGATTTTTCACCAAACAGTTTTAGGAACCCATCCTTAGTAGTGGAACATAAACCGGTTGAGACATAAATATTTTTATATGTTAAATATCATATAATAATCACAGTACATACAACAACTGCTCGTATTAGGTACCTTTAAAATATATGAACTATTGTAAGCTTAAAGATCAGGTCAGGTCAGAACTGTTAAAAATAGGTGCTCCGTTGAGGATGAAAGCAATATTTCTATTAAGAATCGAGTGCGCTATACAGTGTAATGTTTGGCAACCTCTCGATCTCAATACATCGTGCTTCGTGACTTACAGTCAACGACCTCGCGTCATGTCGGGACATAGCGGTGGGTATACAGGTAACCACTATTTATAATAACAAGTTACAGGTGAAATTTAAAATTAGAAACCTTCATGTGTTCTCGTTGGTGCGCTTTGAGTCCTGTTGTCGTTATAGGGTCCCGGATTCGATTTCTGGTTAATTGAGCAGTCAATGTTTGCTTTCTATATATTCCAAGTATTCCATTCTATATATTCTATATTCCAAGCAAGATGGATTTTTTGGAATTTTCTATATTCCGTGAATGTGAAATTCCAATCTGGAATTTTTACCATACAAATTTGTCGAGCTTTTATGACAAAAATTCCAGATCGAATTTGGACCGAGTATAGTTGCTATTTGTGCTGGTGTTTGTATTGTTCATGCAACTCAAAATCGATTTGTCCAAAGTATAAGTCTGTTATCGATTATTTATTATGTTAGCTAACAGCTAATCCGGCAGACGTTCTCCTGCTCAATTAATTAAAATGTTTGGAACCACTGCCCGGGACCCTTATACACAGATTTTTTTCCTTCGATAAGCTAAGATAGGTTAAAATATGGGCTGTGTATATGTAGATTGAATAATAAATTTATTTTATAAGTAAGACAAATTAACACTTCTGGAAATCTGCGTTATATTTTTTACTATAAATCCCCAATAAAAGTTTCTATCAAATATCTTCCACTTAATTATACCACATAGTTATCACTTGCAAGTATTTGGCACGTAGATAGCTAAGAGTCGGGAATAACACAGACTACTCTTTAACAATATAACATGCGGGCGAAACTACGGGAGAAACCGCGGCCGGATTTTAGAAAGGAATATGACCAAACATACATATTAATTATTTTTTCTGTATGTTTGTCCGTATTTACCTTTATGCACACTTATCTCGGAAACAGCTTTATGTTGTTTGTACTGATATATCGTGCTACCTTGGATTAACATTTGCTTTTTGTTTCATAACAAATGGTTCAGGAAAAAAACGAAATGTCATATAAAAATCCCATATCGAGGTCCATTATATCGAGGCAAAGTGAAGCTACTCGGATTTTTTATGGGATAAGCAAGCAAACGAGCAGGCGGGTCACCAGATGAAAGTATCCACCGCCGCCACCAACAAAACCTGGCTGAGGTGTTACTAACGCGTTACCTGCTAGGAAGGAAATAAGAAAGAAAGAAGTGATAGAAAAAAAGAAGCAGCATATGGCTGAAGCAACCAGAGTCAATAATGACATAATCGAATTCAATTACACTAACAACAAACTCCTTCAGGACGGGTGATAGAAGAAGGAGAAGGAAGAATGACGGCCTGATAAAGAGAATGATTATAAAGTCAGCGCTTAATTTTATTATTTACTTTATTTCACGGGAACTATTCCAACACTGAATCGATCTCTGGTCGATAACCAACGCCTTTCCAACAATGTCGTTGATGTGCCCATAATAACTTCTGTTTAATTAATCAATCTAATTAGACAAAGCTACCTACTGCCAATATTTACCGTATACCATACATAATTTAATGAGAACTCATTCGATCATTAATAATTGTGTTAATATTATGTATCTCTATTTTTTTTCTTAAATTAGTTAATGATTATTAACTAGCAACCGCCCTCGCTTTGCTTCTGTAAATTTAATTAATGTCTTTGATGAGATTCTATTGATTTAGTTTTAATTCGTAAAACCCTAATCTTAAAATACACCAATCATAAGAACAAACATTTTATACACGTTTAAACGGGAAATAAAAGCGTACATATAAAGAACAGAAAATTCTAAAATCGGATAAGTAAGCTCATAATTTTCTGAAATGTTTTCTATGTACAAACACCGGCCTTTTACAACTTTATTATATGACATATGAAAGACATATATAGATATCAAAATATAGCTAAAACATCGATCGATCACGAGGACTTATCAACTGGTATTAAAACTAGTTTATATGTGAAAGGAGGGCCTCCTTAATGACTTAGGGGACTGACCGCCTAGAATTACCTAAGAATGAACGTGACATGTTTAAAAAAACAAAATGGAATTGTGTGCCTGGGTCAAACACCTGTGCTTATGATCATTGCGTTCGACAGAGTGCACGGAAACATCATCACATTTTTATGTTTTGTATTAGATTACAAGCTGACTCAGCAAAATGAAATTTGCAGAAATACTTAAAATGATCGCAAATTTAGGGTTGTCAATATTTTGTCGTATCACATCCTAAAAAATGTAGAGATATCGTATGCTCTGGTTAGGGCTATCTTTATCTATTAAGGGCGTAAAAATACTTCGCGACTTATAAGTGACCATACCCGCCAAATATATATACATATATATAAATTACTGTTTGGTTGTTTGTCGTTTATAGACTCTGAAATGGAAGGAGATAGAGCATCGAGGCGTTAGCAACTTTGTTCAAAATTCTCTGGAAAAGGTTTTGGCATCAATGTGATATCGATCGGACATATGACTGATGAGGTGATGCGTAGAACGTGCACCGGGTGCAGGTAGTATGCAATAAATTATTATATATCAAGTAGTTTTGGGGGAGTTCGACTACAAATACTTTGATACGAGATTTTTATATATTAGACATGGTACGGTATAGGCAGGTGCTTACAAATAGCCCTGTGACATGTCTTTTCAATATTTTCGAAAGCTTTTGCACAATATATTTACTGCATATTAAATCAGTGTATGTAGGTACGTAGGTAGTTGCCTGTACTTATTTTTTCACAAGACAAATAGTATTTATAAACGATGACAAAGGCGATAATAAAAAAAAATACCTTCTTAAAATTACTGAGGCAAATAACATCTGATAAATAAATATGGTTTTAAAATGCTCACTAACACAGTCAAGAAATAGTTTTCAATATATTATTACCGTACAGGACTCATTATTACGCATATTATACAATCATGCTTCGACCCAGTTCTGTGACCGTGTGCACGACTCGACTTGATCTATGTAACTGGGCCGAAATATGGGTATATAAAATACATATCGTGAGTACCTATCCATGTAACAATTATTACGCGTGGTTCGTGATAAATTAATTTTAAAACCACATAAGTTTGCACATAAAACAGTTTGTACGCAGTAAAGCTTTGTGTCGATCCTAAGAGATCACCCGAGTTGAGCAACAGCGGGTTCAGTTGGAAGGAGGAAGGGAGTCATCTAGTGGAATTAATCTGGAACTACTTCTGTTTAACTGTTAATTTATATCGGATCTTCTTAGAATGGGGTTATTGAAATACTGTCTATCATTGCTATTCAAATATATGTATATTTTTCAATTATTGCTTCATACGTTGCATGTTTAAGTCTTATGACACCTTCAATTTCTATTAAGCCGCGTTAAGAAATGACATATAGAGTGGAAGTTAATGGAAAATTGACAATTTACATGCTTTCGGGCGATTTGAGTATGACGTCTGCGTCCATTGCGGATTGGAGAAGAGGTTATTGGTCATAAGCGCCCTACCTGTCCAAGTGTGATCATATCCGAAGAAGGTTTAGAGGTCTAAGCAGCTTCTTGTGGTATTTAGTGAGAAGGCACCTAGGTCAATCGTAAATTTGACATAACCAGCGCAGCCGGCTGTGTTGATATGCACCAGCATATCACAACTTCCCTTCCACGCATCTTCGGTGAGTTGATCTTTCTCTGTGTCTGGACATCAATATCGGCCCAAGTGTGAAGTTTTAATGTTGGGCCTTCGTTAAACATTCTTCGCAACAAACCTTCGCTTAGGAAAAGGTTTAAGACTTTCAGCGATAACAGCTGTGACCGACAGGTTCCCTCCGAAACAAGAAAGTGCTCAAGATTTTTTTGCTACTAACTAATCCATCATCAATAGTTAAACTCTAGACCACAAAAAGATCTAAAAACGTAGATATAAAAATGCTCCTTAGTCATGAATATAAAAACGCTCCTTAATTAAATTTGAAATCGATCCGTTAAACAATAGCAATACAGGATCACTAATTTATTTCTGTCGAAAGTAAATTACGAAAATAAATGGCCTACTCTCAGCTGTTTAAGTGTCAAAGACTTGGGATCGAGACGGGTTGTTGCCTCGGCCGAAATGGGGTCGCCAGAGCTTTCCGGCTCCGAATGTCGTCAGTTGCTTTCATGCCAACTGAGCTACTGGTTTTTACAATATTTCTACAGGAATTATGTTTAATGAGATATGTATTCTTCCTATCCTAGCCTAGTAATTTTGTAAAAGCGAAAGTTATTGAGTACCAGAATGGCATTGGCATAGGCTGTTTTTTATCGACACACCACGCGGGCGTAGGTGGTCCGGCTGGTAGTAGCTAGTAAATTTAGTAAATTGTAATAGAAGTAGTTATTGTATGTTGTATAGGTACCTATATATGTAAAACTGCCAACTTCGATGATAAATGTGAGTAAAGGTTTTTTTGGGTCAAGGAATACATTTAAAAGGGTTTTACTTTTGAAAAATGCGTGTTCATGTAGTTTTCGATGATGTTGAAACGACAGTCGTCTGCTGTGTTTCGATATAGGCAAACAATATATTTTTTTATTGATTATTTATTCAGTAATATTGTGTTTAGTAAATGGTGGAAATATAGTTTACTATGTACCAGTTATATATGTACATACATATATATATATATATATATATATATATATACATATATTGAGATATAAATGAAGCGAGTCAAAATGTTTGCCGACTCACCGATTGTTTTCATATTTTCGAAACTTTCTGTTTCGCTGAAGTGTTCTTTCGTACTGTTGTTTCTTACTAATTTCGTATCCACAAATAGAAATACTGATAATCTCTTAAGCTGGCTTCGACCACTGGGTTACACTCTAAATTTACGCAGCAATCTTTAACACACTTATTGTAATTTTGTGATGCCTAATAAAATTTAACAGCTCGATAAAATACTTGAAGTCTACTTATAACCTGATATTCGGAATATGTAGATTATATGACTGGACGCTGGAGTTTCAAGGTCCTACCTTACGAATTACAACAGT
Source organism: Asbolis capucinus (assembly GCA_018249125.1). Classification (NCBI taxonomy): domain Eukaryota; kingdom Metazoa; phylum Arthropoda; class Insecta; order Lepidoptera; family Hesperiidae; genus Asbolis; species Asbolis capucinus. The sequence continues at coordinate 8,678 of DWJZ01004523.1, forward strand.
AGAATTCTGAAAAGTAAACAGTTTTTTTAAACCGTTCATAGCCGGCGGAGTTATTTAGCAAAAAATGTATGAACGCTTTCTTGCTTCTGAACGCATGTAAATTCGTCGTTCCCGGTTGTTGTCGTTAAATAGCAATCGTTAAGCCATATCGGAGGCCTCCATGTGGCATAAAAACTTCCGGCACTTGGGTTGGCCATTAACTCCTCTAAGGCCTCCTCAGTATCAGGATACTCCCGTGCTCTACTGAGCGCGCTCAGCAATATGCAGCCAAAGCGTCAAGCAGCAGAGCATAAGCCATCAACGAGTTTGAGCCAAATTAAAATGTTTGCATGCTGCGTGGTACACTATACTCTATATCCCGTACATCGTGAAAGGAGACAGTAGGAGCATGTTTCAATAAAGTAGGTATCTACTTGTTATAGATGTGGTATGGTAAATCTTCTTAATAAAAATGAATTGATGCTTGTTAGTCTCGGTAAAACAACAACGGCTCGATCGATTTCAAAAGTTATTTATTCAGTGTGTGCGGAAGTGTTCAGGTTTGGTTTTAAAGAAATGCTCCCATATCTAAAGTTATTCAATATAATGAGAGTTTACTAGAAGTACCGTTCTTTTTGTCTTATTTAAGTTGGAATATGACGTAATATATTTTAGAACAATGTCTTGGACTGGCTGGGACTGTTTGTTTTGAATATTTATGTTACTAATGTTTGTTAATCGTCATCAGTTCCTATTCCAGGCGTATATGTTTTTGCAGTCTCTCTCACATGCTTCCAGGTCTGTTCCCACGTCTGGGCAAGTGCTGCAAAATCCCACATGTTGACCTTGGATTCGATGGAGAGGCAATAAGGTTTATTGTTGATCCTGGTTCAGACTATGGTCAGTTATGAATATAAATAGAGTTGGAACCAAGCGACAATAATTATAAGAACCATTTTTTTTGGTTTAGTTTTTTCTATTTAGATTTAGTTTTATTTCAAATTTAGATGACTACTTTAAAATTTGGTAAATTTTGCTTAATTAGTTTTGCCCTACAACCGTTGAAATATAAGAATAGTGCATATATAGGTCCGTCTGTTGTCTCTGCCGTCTTCTATACTATGTTAATTCAAGCCTTAAAAAAACATTCGATGCTTTCATATGTCTGTTAATTGATCCTACATGTCGGCACTTCACTCGAAAACCTGTTGCAGTTTAAAAACACGCTGCTGAATAAATTTTTTAAAAGTAACCCAAATAAACAACTTACACTGGGTTTACCTACATACTCCATTTTTGGAAGGAAAGTATGACACATCAAAAACATATCTACTCGTAAGTGTAGTGTTTTGGACTAAATCAATCTATCGTATAGTAAATTTTTCGCATTCGTACAAATTTTGAAACGTAAAAAGTGAAAAAGTCACAGTTTTCTTTATAAATTTCTCATTACATGTATTATACACTAATATCTTGGGCCGTAGTAACTTTTTAATTTCACAATACGCAAGTTTTGTATAAAAAAACGAAAAGTAACAAAAAACATCTTTTAAAGTATTGCTTTGACACAAAGAATTTTTACAAGATTTGTACAGATGAGAAAAATAGACTATATAAGTATAAATATGTACATATATTCCCACCTAACTATGATGTGGGAGTCTTCAAGAGAAGAGTGAATAAGCATTTACTTAGTGTGTCCAACATCTTAGACATCATCACCACTATGCATTAGGTGAGATCGATGTCAAACATTAACATTGTATAAAAAAGTATAAAAAAAAGATTTTGCTGGCGAAGGTATTTTTCTAGCCTAGGAAAGGCTGTGGGTATTATTTGTGACTAGTATATTATGTTATCCATGCCAATCAGGGAATTCTAGTGCAGGGTATGAGTGTAACTGCTTATTAATTATTTTCTCACCAGCCGAGAACCAACACAGGGACATCCCGCGTTTTAAACCAATTCTTTACCAACTCCACTATAGAGTACAAGGATAATGTTAAAAATTGTGAGGCATTTTAAGTCTTTTCTTACTTTACATTTTTTCACACCGAAAAATATTAGTAGAACAAAATTGACAAAAAATGGACCAGTATTATTAGAATATCAAAAATAAAACAAGACGAGTAACGTCACTGAGGAATTAGTCATAATGGGCAGTGACGCGAGACCACGCCGAGGATGTCATGTTTTAATTAACTCTAATCGCTAAATAGTGATTCAAAAAGACGCTAGATTTGAGCAAAGGACATACAACTGATTTCAGCCCATAACAGACTAGTACGAGCTTCTCCTCACGACTGAGGCAGCGTAGAGCAACCAACATGCTGCTCAATGCAAATTGGTGGTGAATGTAGAACTACTCCGTACATTCTTGTCTGGTAGATGTATTATTATTATTTATTTATTATTTATTTTACATTTTATAAGTTAATGGTACAATCCCACCTGATGGTAAGTGGCGATGTAGTCCTAGATGGTAAAGCGCATTGACTTAGAAAAAGCCTATTTACTCTTATCTTCCTTTATTTTAAATTTGTCTTAATACCTCTGTTAGAAGGGTTTTCCGTTTTTACATTTGATATATAGGGATATATTTTTAGGGTCCGTAGGAAATCCGGAACCCTTAAAATTGTACTGTGTTCATGTGTTGTACTATCTGTCCGTCCGCACTCTCGCCGAGACCTTTGCTACTGGAAAGTTTATTTCATTATTATTTATTTTTATAATAAGCTATGTAACAGTATCTACATGCAGTAGTAATAGCCCAATCCTTTGAACATTAGTCTATCAAAAGGCAGGGTCCTGGGTTCACATCCCGAGCCGCGCAACTCAAATTTTCAAAGTTATGTTCGTATAAAAGTTGATTATCACTTGCTACGCTGAAGACATCATGAGGAGACTTGCACTTCTGAGAGTTTATAAAAGTTCTCAAAGGTGTGTCCAACAATTCGTATTGGGGGGTGAACAGTGGCTTGTACCACTCACATTGTGAGCTCCGAACCCACAGTACTAGGACAATTATGAGTTGAAATAATGAAAAAGCTATATCATGAAAGTATACCAGAGTAGCAAAGACACCATAGTAAGAGTTACTTTCGCATTTATAATATTATAGGAAAGAATTACATATATATTGCACGAAGTAATGACAATCCAGAAGCGGCTTAAAACTTGTCAATGGGCAGGACCAACAAAGTCACATACCACATTATTTAAATATAGACATTTTACTCCTTTATTTAAATATTATTCTAAAAGCTTCAGCATGGCACGACTTGACAGAAATGACAGAACGAAAGCGAGTAGCATGAATATTTATTTAGGGCTTCTTGTCATTGCACATTTCAACTCTAACCCCTAGTAAATACAGGTGAAATTTACATAATATCACTGTATACCCTATACAATGTTTAGTTATATTAATGTGCACAGAAGTCGGCGTAGTTAAATATAGATAGAAGCATTCGATGCAATGGGATATCCTGACAAATTATTTTTATATTTCCCTGTTTCTTAGTATATCCGTTTGGTTTACCGCCCCGTTTAGAAAATTTTCTGTAGTCGATTATGAATATTATCTTGAAGAAGATTGTTATAAATAGTAAATCATAAACAACTGGTATTGCAAATTTTGTTCCATGTAAAGTAATTACTAGTGACATCATTGCTTAGCGTTATTTCAGTATAAAAAGTTTTTGTATTTACTATTTATAGTACACAAGATCAGGTAGACTTATTAAAATTTTATGTAATATAATTGTAATATATCATAAGGTATTCCATGTGAGGTTTCTTGACAATATTTTGTTCATGTTAAATATTAAGGATTAGTTAAAAATTGTCTCCCACATGGGGTTTAGTCAAAGTCTAAGCATTATCCTAATTTTATAGAAGCTCTGGTTGAGCAAAGTACTTATAGCGAAAACATTGAAGTGCCTTAGTGTACCCAGAAATGGGATCTTTCAGGAATTTTCATGATTTATTGCAACAATAAAGAACTAAACATTTGTTATTCTTATAATATGAAAAGTATTTTTATTTTTATTATTGTGGTCTATCTCACTAGATTTTAATCTAAGTTTTGTGCTATTCGAGGCGTATAAAGAAATAAGTCCTTGTGAAGTCATAAATAAGATCATTGTGACCAATTGGTCGTATCGGACTTTGTATCGTCGACAAGAACTTGTGGCCTCTACGCTTATTATAACATTAAACGATAATGTCGTGATTTTAAAATTAAAATAAAACATGTAACATAATTCAAAGTATATTCATTGTAATTATTTAACTAAAATGCAACATGTAAATTTTACAGGTACATTACAGATATGTTATTTTATATTATTGACTCATGAAATCATGTTATCTATACTATAATAAAAATCAAAGTACATTTTTCAATTTCAATGTAGCATTGAACATTTTTTCAAAATTTTTAATGATGGGAGACTCTTATATCGAGATAGAGCACGAAAAGTTCTTTTTGGAATTATTATCTGTCTGTCTGTCTGTCTGAATGCGCATCACGTGAAAACCCGCGGACAGATTTCCATGAAACTTTGTAAAGTTTTCACTAATATTATTTAGCATACTTTTTAAGTATTATTTAGCATACTTTTTATGCTGAATAATTCCCGGGTTTGCCTAGAATAGAAGAATAAAGTTTGTACGGGCATTTTGTTAGATGTACACCGATTAAATTAATGAAATACGTGTTTATAATCTAATATTATAAATCCGAAAGTTTGTGAGGATGGATGAATGTTGGTTACATTTTTAAACAATACTAAACAGGTCTAAATGAAATTTGCTTAGCTATGGATTATACATGTGATTTTGAAATGCACATTACTTTTCGAAATTTTTCGTGCATGCAGGATTCGAACACGAAATTTTTCGTGCTAGAAGCTAATGTCACAATTGCTAAACTAGCACTCAATCTTCACATATTTAGATATAAACCATATAACACGGTCCTACTTTAGGACGACGTATGCGACTAGGTGTAGCTGAATTAAATTTAGAATAGTTTGTTTTTGTTTACTAAACAGACTAAGATATTAGGTACTTGTACAAAAATACCTTTTCAAATATTCCACACATGTAAAATCTGATCATCTTATTACTATTTGTATGAATTTATAGTTGATAAACTACTGAAGTTCGGTTTACGTGAACAAACAACTGGTTTAACTCTAAAGTCAGATGAAACTAATGTTGATATGGGTTTTCTAAGGAAAAGCGATAAAAATGTTTTTATGACTACAAAATATTTTCTTATGTTCAAGTTTTATTACGAATTTATCTCCATTATAGTTCAATTTAGTTTAGCTTAGATGTACCTTAAGTTTTTATTTTATTTAGTTTATATATAAATTTTTATTTAAATTGCAGTAATTGCAAATACATTTACAAACTAAGTTTTGTAAGAAAAACGTGTATCTCATCTACATGAAGCTATTCACGAAAAAAATTCTTTATAATAATTATGTACCGGTAATAAAAATATACCGGGGAACTTGGACTATAATATCACTTCACTGATTACTTCCGTGGGACAAGAATATATGTATATCTGTCTCTTAAATATCTTCCTCGGCCAGGAATTCAAACCAGGAGCCCTGTGTAATGCAGTCGCTACCAACCAGGTCGTCTAAAGTTTTAAGTGTTGCTTGTGTAGAATTTGACTATGTGTACTGAATGAACCTATGATAATGAATGACTTGAATTATGTTATCTTATGTTACAAACAGACAAACGAACAGACAGGTATCCTGATGGTCAGTGATTACCGGCGACTAATAATATTCACACCAGACTGAGGTGTTACTAACGCAGAAGAGAAAGAAACAAGAAAAGCGTATATTGCTGAAGCAACCAGAATCATTGATGACACCAACTGACCTTAGATACACTAATAAAATACCGCTTCAGGACAGGTGGCAAAACACGCATGGAGAGGAGTATGACTTAAAGACGGGGAGAAAAAGAGGAGAATTGGTACTTAAGCCCTCGGAACAGTACGAATCGTTTAGCGGCTGATTCGAACGTCTCTGTCATCTAAGCCTCCTCAGTAATGAGGACTCCCGCTCAATAGTAGGCTGTTAAAGGATTGAAGCCAGCTGAAAACATATATTGCTATGATTTAGGATAACTATTACCTGCTCAAGCAGTGGACAAGCGGGAAAACATTAAAGTGCCAAGCGATGTACGTAAAATAATTACGTTTCTGTTGAACTTGACATAGTTAAGAACAACGGACTCCCAGAATATACTTTTACTACGAACGTAGGATACAACGACGAAAGATAATAAATCATTTTATTTCGTAATTTTTATAGTTTTAATTAAAGTCTGCAATTTTTTATATGCGAACTAGAATTTAGCCAAGGTTTTAAAACGTTTTGCTTTTGACACTATTCCTGGAGCTTGTAACGATAAACTGGCCCGTGGTTTGTTTGTTTTATATCACAATAACAAACACCATTTTTTGATTTAACATTACTACTGTCCTGTCTACTAAGTTGGAGTGAATATAGTTAAAAAAGTATAGCTGTAATTCTTACTAGCTGT
>DWJZ01004524.1:0-15233 GCA_018249125.1 Asbolis capucinus
ACTAAGATCTTTTTTATTTTTATTTTTAAAACTTTATTGTATAAACCTCTGAATCTAGGTTACACAAAGGGCGAGCTTAATGCCTAATGGCATTCTCTGCCAACTAACCTGGTGTTGTAGAGAGAAATGCAAGATAGGCATAGATTATGTTTTAATTAAATAAAATATTCAAGATTTTTGATTTTCGGAGATCGCCATTGATTATTTTTTGGATAAGTTCGTTGCGGCACGGTACGGTATCCTTTGTGATTTCGATTTGTACTTGGTTTTTGAACAACAAAATTTCTATGTAAAAAACAAAATAAATTCTTTTCATACATTTTTGAGTTTTTATTAGTATAAACTAGACGTTAAAATTGAAACAGCGAATAAGAAATGAATATCTGATAAGGAACATTGTACTGATAGAGATACCAAATTACAATACAAACGCTGATGCAAAGAGTATCCCGAAGTAAAAAATTAGACCCTTCACCGCCTGCCTCACACCGGCCTGTAGTGGTCATCCTTGGTTAAAAGAAGACCCATGCACCTGTCATTGTTCATATACCTGGCGACACCGTAGCCTTAAGTAATCTCTCAAATTATACTCGCTATCTTTTTACAGCCATTTAAATTTTTCAACCCATAACAGCAGTAATTCATGTTTGTTGCTAGTCGATAACAGATGGCGCTGTGCCAAGTTTATTTTTAATTAACAATTTTTATTAGTACATTTTAATGTTCGGATCATTATGATTGAAATAGATTGCGTTAAATGAGGTTTTTTGAGCCGTCACGAATCCTCCAACTTATTTCGTTGATCATTCGGATCGTCAACTAGAACACTTAGTACCAGGAGAACATAAGTTACGCGGAGTTGAAACGTGAAAGACGCGAAGTGTGAGCGAGACTTGCGAGACTAAATGAGAAAGAAAACTTTGCGCTTATTGACAACAATTAGTAGATTTCCACGATCTGTCTGACAGATAATTTAAACTGTTATTAACACGGATGGGGTTTTGGATATTTCAAGATAAACTTTTTTACAATAATATTTTCTGAGTACTTAAAAGCAGCGGAAATTTTAATTTGACAACATATATTATCATAGCGTTGATAAAATGTAGTGTTCTAAATTCCGAGGACACCATGCATGCGGAAGTTATAAAAGAAATAAATGATGGTGTGTGGTGTCTTTTATTTTGCAAGATCTAGTGGAAAAGCGACTTATCTTCAGCTTATTACGTAGAGCCGAGGTACTAGGCTCGCAGCGATCGCGAGAGGGCAACTTATGACGTACCTAGTTTCGTTGTGAGGCTACAGAGAACTATCATATGAGTTACATGTAAGTGTGCGTGAACGCGTGTAGGCGCGTCACAATCACAGCCACTGACGACATTTTGACGCATTCCATTTCTATTCTACATAATTTGTACATTTTTTTCTTAGAACTTATTCCAAAATATATGATATGGAAATCAAAATTCAGTATATTATATTAGTTCTAAGTTTCTAATACAAAATTCGTGATCGCATTACGAATTCAAGAGACGATTTATTTTGAACCATCAGTAAAGTAGCAAGTGGCGTTAAGCGACTTTTTTCTAATTCGTAAGGTTGACGCTCCCGTGTTCACACGGGGGCATGGCTCACCCGTTTGTGTTCGTTGCCTCTAAGAACCGCCTATGCGGAAACACAGCTTTGCTATTAACACGCGTTCCTTTGCTATGAGATACTGCCACTTGTGTATGCACATATATAAGCGTATATAACTCATGTACAGGGAAGAGATTTTCTCTACATACACGTCCCCTAAACACAGACGCAAATAGCGAATGACAGACACGCTCACATGTTTGGTGGCAGGTAAATTCTGTATTTGTGTACGATTTTCCCACATGTGAAAGTTGCGTTGACGATTTATTCGTGAGCAGTTCCTATGTTAGGAGTACTAGGCAATCAGATTTCTAGAGGAGGTTGTTTGATATATTCGTGTGCGTAATTTTGTTTGTGTGAGAATTGTGTTGGTGTGCGTGTATTTTTGGCACATCTTTTACGCGATAGCGTTGCTTATGGCGAAGGTCAAGCGTTCGAGCAAATTATTGTGTTTTAAAGGTAGATTTAGCTCATCAGTAAGACTTTAAATATTTTTATGAAACATCCGCCTAGATGCATCGAGAGAGTTGATTGTACGCTTACGATCATCATCTCCCAGTATATTGGCGTCCGATGCAGCGGTGTCAATGACTTGATGGATGACGAATCCATAGCTAGCTAGTTAGAAAAACTGAGGAAGCATATTCATAGTAAACAGATGTGGTTTAATTAGAGCGTTATTAATGTTATATATAAATCCGCTACTTTTATAATTGTTCTGAATGATATATTGTGGAATGTGTATTAACTTACTCATTTAACATAATGTATATAAACTAAAACTTAACTACTGATATTAAATGTCCATCATAATTTATATTTAAACATTTCCGCGTTTAGTAGGTCCTGTCTATTTATAACTTCCTAAGTTGCAAAACTATTAAAAGTAATGCAATTCAAGTATAAAAGATAACAGAAATAAAATATGTATCTTGTTAAAATTGTATTTGTTATTGATTCCGTTTGAAATTACTATTTAATGGTTTTGGTATACTCTAGTTTAAAATATTGTACTCCTGCAACAGTTGCACTGAAAATAAATTTAGCCATTTTGTCTTTCATAATCGACATTATAATAATCTTATTTTCCATAATGTCTGAGTAAAATGATAAAAATACAAATACATGAAAATTGCTTGTAAATGTACACGTTATTATACATATGTTAATATTCGTCTAATTTTACTGTTGTTAATTTAATGTATTGTTTAAATTAGAAGTATAAAAAATAACAATACAAATTCATTTTAACAATATGGAAGGGAAGAGTATGAGACACTCATAGTTTTAAAAACGTGTAAATAAGTATTGTAATATTTACAACATTCCACAATACTTTAGAAAATACATAATCTGAAAACAAAAATCCAAAACGAAAATTAAAGTTACTTAGATGCTGGCTGGTTTTTGACAAAGAATGAAGAAAAAACATATTAAGAATAAAAAAAACATTATTTTTTTTAAGTTAATTCAGTTAGAAATATGTGTTCTCTCCTAAAATCCTCTAAAATAATAGAGTATAGTTGTATAATTTTTACAAAACTTTATGAGGATGCACTTTCTAAATGAATTTACAATACCGATACAATGAGTGTTGCAGCATTAATAAAATATTTAACCAATTAAGGAAATATTTGTAATATTCATAAAATACTTAATATGTTAATGTATTACATAAACAGTACATTTGATAGTAGAGCTGCAATATAAAACGTTGAAATATGAATATATGAATTGATAATGCTGTTTAAAATATAAAATGTAATTATTTACGATGTTTAAGTCTTATGAATTTCACTTTTAGTTTCACGATATTAAAAATGTATGTATGTCTGTGATTTTCAGAGATTGTTACTGGGCATATAGAAAAAAAATATATCGTTACTAACAAATTACACGTTAGCAAATAAAGAATTGGGCTTATATTTTACTAAGCTTGACGTTAAGCCGTTCTTACACTAATTAGTTTTTAATCTCGATCTACTAAATATTAATCGTTGGTACTTCCACGATAGGTCAGTGAAACAACATTTATAGACATAGGTAAGCCGGTTTTTATTATGTGGATATTAATGTTATTATGTGGAGGACTGAAAAAAAAAAACGAATTGCAAAAAGCAATTGCACAATATAATTTTTGAGACAGCTAAAAGCCGGTTATATTATACATTCTTTCGAAACGTAAAAAAAGTTGGTTAATATAATAATACATCATTTCTACTTTTTTTATCAACTAGTACAGTGATTGAACTTTACAAAAGTGCGTTTAATCATCTTAAGTTAATTAGACATTAATGACAAATGGAATTTGATCTGAATGACAGACGTCATCCGTCTGACTTACGTCAGTTCAGGCCGAAAGCGCGAAACACTGAACTAAAATGCATCCATGCCACAAACGGCTCCCAAACAGTTACAGCAACCGGTAGTTATGCAAAATGTTATGCAACTAAACTTGGTTGGCTCATACAAGGTTGTGATAAATATGTAATGCCTAGTCTCCGTCACCGATATTTGACCTACTAAATTCTAGACGGCCTTAAGGTGTATCGACCTGACATTACTTGCACTTATTGAGAAATTACCCTAGGGTTAAGCTGATATTCGAAACTATTAACATTATTATATCACCTGTAGTTTTGATGTTAATCCGTTCCTAATTCGGTTTACTTAAATTTATTCATAACAAAAATCGAAAGGGTTTTCTTCCTTATGTTGTTACGCCCTTTTAGCACTATTAAATTTATCTTTTTAGCTACCTTGTCAAGTTTCAGTAATCTTGGAACCTCCTTCTTAAATGAAAATAGTGCCAACGTTAAAAATCAACGTTTCAGCATTCTTTAGACAGATTCTAACATTTTAATATGGTATCAGAGTTATTCTACGACAAAAAACCTGTCTTCAGTAAAGGGCACCCTTATTAATTGCTTTCAAGCTATTAATGGCCTGCTTGAGCACAAGTTTTTCTTCCTAAGGAAGCCTAGACAATACTTGACGACGGTACTCCAGTGAAGTTACAACTATGATATCTTAAAAAAATTCTGTGCCAACCCTCAATACTTGTATCAGCATTTCTTAATTCGTGTGAGCTAAAGATTGTTTTATCATTGAGCTATATATGTGAAAGGACAAGTCATGAGTCACAGCATATTTTTTAACATTTACACCAATAAAGGACGTTGAGGTATTATTGCATTACCAAGTGTTTGTGTAACATTATAAAGGTTTAAGTTCAAAATGATTTCATATAATTAGGGTATCTCGACTATATCAAGTGACTTATACCCGCATTTTTTATCGTAATTTAAGTACAGTTTAAAAAAAAAAAAATTAAAAGTTTAATTAATGACATGGTAAGATCAAGATTATGGAATTAATTTAATGTATTTTATGTATTAATAGTTAACGTAATGTATTGTAATTGGGAAACATGCATTTATCCGCCCGAAGCAGATAACTTTTTATTATATATTATAAGTTAATACTTGACTACAATCCCACCTGATGGTAAGCGGCGATGTAGTATTAGATGGTAAAGCGCATTAACTTAGAACAAACTTATTCACTCTTGACTTTAAATAAAAGCTTGTTAAAGTTGATACTGCTCAAGAGAAAAGGGAACGATAGTCTATATTTTTTATGCCATTGGAAGGCCTCTAATATGTCTACCTACTACTTACTAACAAAAAAAACACCATACACGCGGACATAAATTCTACGAAAAAAAAAATATCTGAGAGTGCATAAAAAGACACATTTATAAACACTATTTCGTAATAATATTCACAAAATGATGTTACACTTTAAAAAATCATTATCTTATCTAATATTATCAATATCAATATCTTTTTGTATTTCTTAACGATCAATACTGTATATCAAAACAGCGAACCCAGCTATTTTATTCATAGACAAATATTTGAGTTCGAACCAATAAAAAAACCCGTTCCTTAACGAAGGTTTGTTGACTCCTTAAAATATTTCCGTCGAGATTCTACCTCTATAATCACATACATATAGTTACGGAGGAAATGACCTCTTTGACTGTTGAGGCAAATAATATTTGAACCTTTTTGGGATATTTTATGGGCTTAGACGAATAAGGACTAACCAACACCCCCACAATGACACTATAGTTGAACATTACATTGTTTCCTTAATAATTTTAGTAGAAATATGTTTGATTCATATAAAGAATTGAGTTTTAAATTAAGCTAGTTGCATGTTCAATAAAAACGGTAAGTAGGCCAGTATTGTCGAAATTGAGTTAAATATTTACTAGATTAAACAGATAATCCACCGTACACAGTTCCTGTTACTAGATCAATTGCTCGATAAAATAGTTGTCATTGATTTAAAATATTTCTTTTTGTAGCAAGCTTAAGTCATCTTTAACTATACAATTTTGGACCTAAAGATTAAGGTTTATAGTAAGTTATATTTATTACAGTAAGTGTGTGTATTGTAATATAATTAACACCGTATAACCGAGCTAATTTAATATTAAAATTTGTAGCATGAAAACCTGAATGTCCAATTTTAAACTCAGTGAATTTGGTTTGATTTGATTGAGCTCTGCTTGAAACAAAGTATAACTACTATTTTACTAACATAATGTTGTACATGTTTTGTCAAGTAGATTTCATAAAGTTACCTCACGTCATAAATCTGCAACATTTCTGAACAGAGACCGATCGCTGATCCGATAATACATTCGAATTAGCGATCGGTGTGTAATTTGTCTGCCGCTGTAAATTATTAATGTACGTAATTTGGCATGTTTAAATAATAATTTTATACGTGCATAAATAATATAGCACCTGCACCAGTCTTCGCAGTTTTGCCCATTTAATTATTTAAACATAAAACCTTTAATTAGACTCGCCAGCTGTACGACCTTGCTCGCGCACCTTTGTGACGCGACATGCATTTTGCATTGCAAAAAACATAAATTTTTTAAGTAACTTTAATTCAGACGCATTTTTTGCGTTTTTTTGGAAAAAATGCGAGCTGAGTAATAAGTTCACTTTAGGCATGTCCATTTATTTACTGACTTGTTGGGATGCGTTATTGGTAAAATTAATTGGTTGCGTCACATCATTATGTTTTTTTTCCTGTGTAAGAAAAAATGGCCTAGACTATGTAACTGTTGTGTCGAAATTATAAAAGTTCAAGATTCATAAGATGAACTATTTTCGTCAGCTTATGTCACTCTTGATTAATTGATCCTTTAAATTTAGTCATCACCAACAAAATTGTACAGATCTATTGAACGTTATTTTAATCTTTTCTATACACCTCCTATTAAAATTATATTTCAAGGAATTTTAATCCATAGAAGACTGAATGTTGCAGAAATAAAGAATTTGAATTTAAATTCTAGAAAAGTATTAAATAATGAAGATATATGCCAGTTTTAATAACGACAAACTTGTAACATTTGCATTGGAAAAATGTCGTATGTCCATTTAAAACGCATATTATCTTTGCCAATCGGTTTTATCGGTTCTAGTTTAGTCAATAAATTAAGGAATTTATTTTGCGTAATTCTCATTTTTAGTAATTGGCAGGTGGTTTATTTCATCAGGACATAAATTTAACTTTGTTCTAAATGTGTAGTTGGAGATAAATGGAGTTATGTTGATAATTTTAACCTTTTTATTACTTAATGCGCCATTACGAGCAGTTCTTGGTTCAGTAAATGATATGAATACCAAATATGATACTTGTTAATAATTGTGTTTATTCTATGAATATTTTTCTTTACATCGTTGCAACCCTGTCCCACTGCTGGGCTCGGGTCTTCTCTCACAATTGAGGGATGTAGGCCATAGTCTACCACGCTGGCCAAGTGCATTTTTTTATTACAAGCTAATGATTGAATACTATGTAATAGAACTTTTACTATCAGACAGGTGACAGATTCTTATAAGTATTACGCTGGGTTACATTTGGTCGTAATTTTGGATCAAATTATGTGACCACACTGAGCACCAGAACTGATAAAAATATCTTCTTGGACGGTACATTTCGACGAATTTTTTGGTCAAATTTCTTTAGGACTTAGTTTAGCACGTTAAAGGACTACATTAGACAAATCTTTTGATATTTTTTAATCGTTTCGGACACTAAGACGTAATTTCTGATAAATTTTTTTGGCTTTTAAGGCAATTCGGAGGTCAGACATCGCCTTGATGGAGACGCTAAGCCAAGCTAATTCTAAAACTAGATGTTTGATTAAATAAAAAAATTTAAGTTTAGCGAGAACATTTTAGCGAGAATTTAGCGTTAACAGAACCACAAAAACTGCGGACAAATATAAAAAAATCCTTTTTTCCTTATTCTCGTATTTTTTTTTACAACTGATTAAGGAATTCCGGTAATGTGATGGTCATTGATTAACTTTGTCAGCCATTACTGTAGGAAGGAAAAAAGTGACTTAGTAAAAAACTCATGACTTATAATTATGATGACATATTTAATGAAACTAAGCCACAATACTTGATTTGTTCTTTAATTAAAATATATGTATCTTTAGACATTTAAAATAGGAACAATTTCTATTAACTACCTTGCTAAACTACCAAATATTTTTAAAATTATACATCTGTTTTTAATTGTGCTTAATAATCAAAACTACAACACATCTTGCGGTCATCACTTACTGAACGTAAAGTACACGACTATTCTTAAGAATAAACGCTACAATTTTAAGTAAATGGCGCCATATGTGATAACTTAAGAAGATAACAGGGCAACAATATAAACGAGACTTAAAATGGCAGCCACGCTCATTTTATCACAACCTAATTACCTGCAACCTCAAATTACAAGCATGAGCTCTCCGCCATATTTAGTTACCAAAATAGGTGGCATGGGTTCAAATAGTCTAACAAAGAAAGGAACTCTACGTGCGAGGCATTATGAGCGAAAAATGGCGGACTAGGGAGTAAGATGAGTGACCTATGATGACGCAATGCCAAAAACAGGCCACACTGCAGCGAAGCCTCGCCCGCCGGGGTCAAGGAAGTTCAACGCGAAATATTATATTCCTTAATCGCACCATGTGCGAAGTAACGTATCAGGGCTCTGTGATTCATCATAATTACCTATGAAAAACAATGACCAAAGACGCAGCGTAAAAACAAGCAGTAACAGCCTTCCATATCGCGTGCGAGTTAATTGTTAGTATTGTAACCACAGATTGCCTATTCCGCGTTAGCGCACGAGTGATGCAATTCCTGAACGTTGCGTTATATAATCTGTGTCCGAAAATTTTAAATAGAACGATGATGAGCATTTTTGAATGTCGCCGAACGCGGCGAGTCGCGTCTATTTTGAACTCCCGATCGACCGTTCCCCCGGTTGTTGAACTGGAATATTTCGGCAAACACCGGCGCAATACGTGCTTTGTTAATCTCGAAATATTATGACACCATCGTGTCGTTTATGAAACCACCTGTCTTTATCGTTGGCGGTTATTAATACGGAGCATTAATGACACATGTCGCAAACGCCAATATCGATCGGAAAATTGACCTGTAAACGGGTGAAACGCGACAAAACACAAGAGACACGATTGTTTAATTGTAGCAAATTTCCTGATAACATTCATAATACAAATGAGCGAGTGTTTTTGCGAAACTGGACGCAAACACGCGGAGATCTGGTGCGCTGGTGTGCGTGCTTTCATCTACCTGGATGTGTGTGTGCAGTTTGTGTGTACGTGGAAGCGCGCGATGAAATAAAATATGTCCGGTCAACGAACCCGCGGTCGGTGCCATAAAAATCGCGATACCACCCGAATTTCGGGCATCAAATTAAAAATCAGAGCTTTTAAACAGATCATAACAAAAATGTTTTAAATTAATAATGCTATTAAATGATGGGTTTAATTATTGTTTAAGCATGTTCATAATTGTTTTCCCTTCATGGATGTGAATGGGAAGTATTACTAGCTGTCACAGGTGTGCAACGAACTCTCAATATGCATCAGGCAACTCCCGTGTCCGCCGGTACGACAGCTGTCAGTTTTCATTCTTTGTTTTATTTATCAAACCCACCACAGAATACGAATTTCAGTTTGATCATGCATTTAAAAACGTTCTCGTATCATTTTGAATTAGGAATAAATAAAAAAATAAATTCAATTTAACCCCAATCAAACTAGGAATTCATATTCCAAAAATCTGTGAAAAAAGAATATTGTATACTTACATTAACACGTGTAAAGTCGGTTGGAGTTGAGCTGGTAGCGAAGTTTAGCTGTGTTTTTCCAATATGTGTACATTTCCGGATTGCAAGCACGAGTCAGCTGATGTCCATCCAATGACCTTGCGGTCGACTCCCCCTTCGTTTTGTTCATACTATTTACAGGCGCTGAGTTGTTTTTGAGCTGTCTTTACTGATCGTTCTAAACCTCCTCTTCCTACACGACGACGTTTCTTCCGGACGGGTGCCAGTGAGAATCCTTCGTCTACCACAACACATATTGTCTCGTTGAACGTGGATTAATATATCTCCGTGGGGTCTAGCCCGATCATGATGGGAAGGTTAATATTGACCGGTGGGATCGAGTACCTTGACATCCATGGTTTATGGGTTTCTAATAAGAAAATTCAGTAGAGACCGGTAGGATCCAAGCTGCGGGCCATGGTCAGTACTGACCTGTGGGGTCTAGGGTTAAGACGTCCATGTTTGATTTAATAAAGTCCAGTGGGGTCCAAGGTGAGAATATCCATGACGTTGAGCACAGATTAGCACAAACAGTTCGTTAGTTCACGCCGGTTCGCGGTTGAATCGACACGGTGCGTGCGCGAGTATGCCGAGAGAGGCTATGCGCGAAGCGAGGCGGGCGCCCGTTTATATGATCAAACCACCGTCCGCGCTCGCCATCTGGCGGTGAGCGGCGGAAACGTTAGAAAAGACTTTTCCGATTGAAACCTCGCTGCGTCTCGACGCGAACGTTGTTTTCACGCATTACATAGTCGCGAGGCGCGCAATATCTTACGTCTAGCATAAGTTCGCATATAGTTTGAGCGCAAGAACATCTGCGTTTTTATTAAATATATACTTATAATATTAATTTAAGTCGACAACTAACTTATATACTTTCTTTTATTCTATAATCGAATTTTTTCAATTACTTCAGTTCCGATGGCTTGTAATTTTCAAATTCAAGTCCCGACATGAACCTTTTAGTAATTAACGATAGACTAAGAAAGACCGGCTAATATAAAAGATAAAAATACAGATATTAAATAACTACATACTATGTAGTACAGTAGAAGTAAATATGTGTGGTCCCCCACCCGAGGTTAAGGCCTCGTGGTCCCAATGTTGATAAAAATTAGCCTACGTCACGCTCCAGGCCATCAACTATCTCCATGTAGAAAAAAAAGTGAATCCTCGGTTTCAACATGGCAGACGCACTAGACTGGAAATTATTCAAAATCAAAAATCATTGCTTCTCATTACTTCGAGTTTCCACTCAAAATGTAAGGAATAAACCCATATCCCACCACATCTGCGAAGTGCTGATTGGAACTCTCGGGAGTGCAGGTTCTCTCATGATGTCTTCCTTCATCGTAGCAAGTGATAAACAACTTTGGATACGAACATAACTGAAAATTAGTGCGCGCAGGATTTGATTTCAGGACCTGTCTTTCAGCAGACCCACGTTCAAACACCAAAGCTATCATTGCTAACAAGTACACAGACTATAAAATAAATTTTATTACTATTAAGCCTTTAGCAAAGGGGAAATCTCCCGCCAGTCGAGGTGTAATGCCTGGGGAGCGGCCGAGCTCCGACAGTTGGTAGTCGGAACTTATATATACGCTAAGAATTCAGGAAACTCCGATAGCGTGATTCAGGTTTTGTCGTGACGTCATCGTATGGCGTAGTGTGCGATGTCGCCACAAGTGGAAATAAACAATTGGAACGGAGTTTGGTCTCGAGCAATGTGCTTTAAAAATAAATGTTAATGAAATTAATTGGAACGGAACAGACAAACTTAAAATAGATATGTTAATATGTCTTAAAATAAAGATATTTGAAATTTATTACAGTATCAAACGTCCTTCAAAGAAAGTGAAAATTTACCCGAATATATAAGACACTTCTGTCTACGCGCGGCTTCACCTGCTTACTTACATTGATAATAAGGTTTATTTAAATTTATAACACTAGCTTTCATTAAAGATCCATGGTACAAAGATGACACAAAATTTCATAACTGTATTGCTAACCGTTGAGGAGTTCCTTTGTCTGGAGCCAATCCTGAACGTAGTATCAGGTCATGCTTGTTATAAAAATGCATTGTCATCAGGATGAAAACTTAATGTAAAAGTTTAGCTCCGAAATGTAAGAGGAAGTAGGTCTAATTAAGCTTGCAAGAATTGACCCGTAACATAATATACAAATATACTAACATACTAATATACAAACATACACTGCAATTTAAATAAAAGCTTGTAAATAAGAGCCTATGTGTCATTCCAGACTGTAGTCTATCTCTGTAGCAAATATCATCTAGATCCGTTCAGTACTTTTAGTGTGACGTAGTAACATATATCTATATATCCTCACAAACGTCCGCATTTATAATATTATATCTAATATTAGTGGGATACCAACTAGATACGCCCCCATAACTAGGTGTACTAACAATTTACGTGTTGAATGTTTGAAACGAACTAAACAAAATACCAACCCATATTTCAAGTGAGCTGGTATGTGTCGAGACGTTTTTGTCGCTAACGACGGATTGTATTATGGATCGAAAGTGAAGATGCATGGTTACTATTTGACACTAAAACTACTGAACGTATCCAAATGGAACTTGACTCAGTAATAGACTACAATCTGGAATAACATAAAGGGTACGTTTTATCAACACGTAACGCGAGCAAAGCCGCGGGCTAGAGGACTGTCTCTCAATACTTATGACGTCACCAACTGATTGACCCACTTATTAAAAAATTCAATTCTTTACTTAAACACCAAAATAATAATGTTTAACACATTTTTCAAAGTCATTGATCCCGTACGTTTTTTACGGAAACAAAGCGCTCGAAGAAAGGTGCAATAAGGAAATCAAATATTAATTTTCCGCTTAAAAGTCCTAAAGTAATTTTTAAGAGGGTCGGGTGATGCTGTTTTTTTAAAAACCAAAATTGGAAGAAAAGCATTTTAAACGTAATTTTAAAAAGGAATAACATTTTTTTGGAAAACGAATTATATTTTTGTAATAAAAATAATAATTGAGATATAATAAACAATAGAAACTCGCTTCGCTTCGCAAGACGCAGTTACTAGAAAAAAGTAGTTATTGTTGTAACAGTTTCACATATCGTGGATTTATTTGTATAATGTTTTCTATAAAACTGGGGTCCATCAATGCGCTCTATTGTCAATAATTTCTCATTATAAGATTTTTTTACACGTTGGGTTTTATTATGAGTTTTCATACGGATACCTAACGTTTTTGAAAATATTTTATAGTCTATGTTCGTCACGGATAATGTAGGATTCTAATGGTGAATGAATTTTTAAAATCGGCCTAGCAGTTTCGGAGTATTTTCTCCTCAAACAAACAAACAATCAAATTCTTCTTCATTATAATATTAGTTTAGATAGTGGACAACCCAACGTCGGAAGTTTATAAGACGCCCGATGTTCTCCAACATGGCTTAGCGACTATCAATATAACAACTGAAACTGTCGGTTTTACGTGCCCTCCGGAGCACGGATACGCTAAAGAGGGGCCTCTAGCTCATTGCGACTAGTTCTAGAAGAAATCCTCAAAACGTCCGCGACCGCTATTGCTTGATGCACTTCTTAGGATCTTAAACCACCAGGCCAAGAACGGACGCCAATAATATGATCGAAATTAAAAACGATAAATAATTCCTGACCCAAAAATAACCATTAAAAGTATCCCACACCTTTAATCATCGAGAAAATATATTTGTAGACCGTACCATCCACTGTCCCTTTTATCAATATTATCACACTAATATTATAAATGTGAAAGTTTGTGTGGATGGATGTTTGATACTTCTTCACGCAAAAACTACATAACCGATTTGGATGAAATTTGGCACAGGGGTAGATTATAGTCTGGAATAACACTTAGGTTGCTTTTTATCAACAAACTAGAATAATATAATATCTAAAGGTTGTCGAGAAGAGATTGTTGCTTAGGGATAAGGCCGCTTTTAGTATAACAAAATTACTCTCGAGATTACGACAGTACTGTGTCTTTTTATGTACATAATACACAGTATTAAGAATTTAAAAAAAACTGATCGTCAGATAAAGTACGCCACTATTGATACGACACACTATTGATACGACAAGTTACGAATCATCTAGAAATTAAGATTCTCAAAACCCTGAATATTTTTTCTCAAATCATAGTTCAGAATGACTTGCATTGATCTGATTTTACCTTTCATAAAAAACTGAACAAAATTAGTTTATTTGTTAGGGGCAAAAGATACAAATAAAGCTCGTAACATCCCTTTATTTGCGTCGGGGGTTTAAAACATAGCTCGATAAGCGTGAGCTTTTAAGGGTATAGTTTTAATCGTAATATAAACAGTTGAATGAAGGACATGTTTTGAGGGTATAGTTTTGAGGCTATAATCGGCTTTAGTACTTGCACGAACGATTTTCAATAGGCCAGAAATTGACAGACTGACGCAGCGCTGATTTTCTTCATTGTCTGAATGTGAGCAGTACGAAAAGGATTATAAAACATGTAATATGTAATAAATACATTCATTTAAATCATATATACATAAAATATACTTTTATAAAATATTGTTCTATTAAATACAGCTTTTATTATAGAATTTAATTTAATGTAAAATCCTAAAACAAATGACAATGAATACAATTTTAAAGTAAACTTTTTAAATTTTCTATGTATTAACGGGTTTTTTTCTTTATTGGATAAAAGTATTATCTACATTAATAGCAGATTAATTCAAGTGCTTTAAGTATTTATAACTTGGGACACATATAATTTGTGCAGTGTTGCGTGTGTGCGTGTTCGCGAAGAACACATTTTTTCCTTATTTGTTTAACGACTTAGTTAAGAAGCTTATACACGACCCTCGCCAATTTTTTCTTGTACTGGTCCAAGTTACTGTTTTATTCAAACAATTTTTGTGTTGGGCGCCTTAGAATATAAGCCCCAATCCTATGCTGGTCTGGTGTCGTAAAAGGCGACAGAAGTCAGCTGCTCAGTGGTAGGGTTTAACGGAAGGATTTTTTTTAATGTGATAAGCAGGCAAACGAGCAGACGGATCACGTGATGGAAGTGATCACCGCCGCCCATGGACGTTAATAACACGGACGGGAGATAGAAAAAGAATGGGGAGGAGGATGGATGAAAGACGGGGAGAAAAAGAGGAGAACTGTCACTAACGGATTACCATCTCCTACTGGCCGCTTACTGTTGCTTAACTTGATTGATCGTTTAGAATCAAAGCAAGCCCTCCAGTTAGGGTAGGTTAGGCTAGGCTTTAGCTGACCTAATTATAAACTGGTAACTTTTTAATATCTGGCAAGATTTTTTATTTGAT
>DWJZ01004525.1:0-15232 GCA_018249125.1 Asbolis capucinus
CGATTCACAAATAAATAGATACGACTCAAAACAATATACAAAATCGATTCACAAATATAGTATATATATACGACTCAAAACAATATATAAAATCGATTCACAAATAAATATATACGACTCAAAACAATATACAAAATCGATTCACAAATAAATATATACATACGTCAATTTATACAATCTTGTCTACGATTCTGAGCAATTCTAATAAATTCACTAGTTAAATATATTATTGTTTATTCAACACAACGACAGCTACTAATTGCATCCAGTTAGTACGAGATTATAAAGCAACAATTCAGTCTATTAGCGTAACGAACTGAAATCAGTGGCAGCCCTATTCCCAAGGCCCTAAATGAAGCTTAAGCAGTGTTAATAGTGAAACTTCGACAGACCCGCTTCGAGCACCTCATTGAATTTCATCTGCTGAATTACAGAGATACATTAGCCCTACAGGACCTTACATTTATACCCTACGCTTGAGGGTTAATAACGTTATGAATGACCGAACTTCGGCCATTTGGGTTGGTACGAGCTTCGGATATTATAATTTGTCTAAGGTTTTAGCTATTGATTTGTGTCGTTAATCTTTTTCTACTTCACTTTGCTATGTATCTGCCATAATAATGACGAATATTATAATGTTTAATAAAAAATTAAACAAAATGTAGGCAGCCTCTATGAGAACTATATATAATTCTATTATCTATGGCTAATGTGAAATATAGCGGTGATAGCCTAGTGGCTATGAATTCGGTCTCCTACTCGGGGATCCGAGTTCGAATCCCAGGGCGCGCACTTTTGACTTTTCGGAGTTATGTGCGTTTTAAGTATTTAAATGTAACTCGCTATAACGGTGAAGGAAAACATCGTGAAGAAACCTGCATGCCGGGGAGTTTGCAATACTTAAAAGTGTGTGAAGTCTGCCAATCCGCACTTGGCCAGCGTGGTGGACTATGGCCTTAACCTTCTCATTCAGAGAATTGAACCGTACTCAATAGTGGATTGTGATGGGTTGAGTTTGATGAAAAATAATTTTGAGTCTAAATCACCAGCACGAACAATAAATACAATCCATTATTATAATATTTTAATGTATTTTAATCAAACAATAAAGATCAATGCACACGCATATCATAAAATATTTTTAATACACTTGCAAAAAAGACAAGCTTCAAAAGAAATTATTGTACTACCTACCAAGGATATCTTATTTGTTTCGATACTGTCCAAGCCAATAAATCCTTTTACTTAGGAAAACTACTTTCCTGTGAAAGGGAAAACATGCTCTGCCTTAGATTGTTTTCTCCATACTTTCCTGACTCATAAGCTACCTGTTTCAGACAAGCCAAAAAACTAAATAATTTCCCATGTTTATGGATGAATGGATGTTTGTGTGAATGGATGGATGGATGTTAGTTACTCCTTCATTCAAAATCTACTAACCCGATCTGGATGAAACTTAATACAGACATGGAGAATAGTCTGGAATAACACATAGGCTACGGAGGCACTTTGATAAGGTTATCAACGTACCTACTAAAGAAGCAAAGTCGCGGACAGACACTAGTGTTAAATGTATTGCTATTTATAGCTATCCAATTGAGCCTCTAAAATTGTAACAAAAAGTTATTTGAACATTAATCAAAACCTTTGCCTATTAAATTGCGGATATCGTGCCACCTATATAATCATCGGTATCAAACATCAACATCAATATACATATATACAATCAATATAATACGTGCCACCAATATTATCATCAGTATCAAACATCAACATCAATATATGTACATATATACGATTGCCGACGATATAATATACAATCAATATAATACGTGCCACCAATATGATCATCAATATCAAACATCAATATCTATATATATATGTATATAAAGAATATACAGATGATTAATTTCAACCTATGGATGGCCCACTACTGAGCATGCGTCTTCATACTCACAGGTCACACCAAAGGAGGCCTAGAGCATACTCCACCATGGTGCTCCAATGCGGATTAGTGAAAGGGTTAGTGACAAACCCAAGTCGCAAGTCTTTATGCCGCTATTTAACGATTGATATCTAACGATAACAACCGGGACCGACGGCTTAACGTGCCCTCGGTAACCCGGAAACGTTTACCAAATTTTTGCCTACCCATCTTAACAATTTCGATCGCTTACAATCGAAAGAATACGTTGGACTAACAACTGATAATTGTCTTTAAATATTAGAAATGTGAAAGTTTGCAGACATTTGGATGTGTGTATGTCCTTTACGCGTTAACCGTTAAACTGAGTCGAAACTCTGCACACCAATTAACCACATCCAGATCCAGTAGTATACATTTCATCCAGATGGATACTTAAACCCCGGGATGATGTTCACTTTTATATGTTTGGATGCGTGGAAATTCGTTAAAAAAAGTTATTACTTTTTCAATCAAAAACTACTAAACGCAGATCCGTTTAGTATATAGATTATGGTCTAGGACAGGGGTGAGTAACCTTTTTACTTAAAGGACGAATTTAAAATTCATTTTCGCAAGAGGGGCCGCACATAGATTAGTTATTTAAATATTAAATCAAATCTACTACACATTTTAGAGTTAATATGCTAAGTTTTTATATTATAGCTTCAATTTTGTATCATTATGCTTTTTATGTGATTTTATGTTTTGACAAAGTCTATGAGCTTATTAAGCATAAATAAATTTTAAAATGCTCAAAAGGGCATGTGGCTTATTTTTTATCACAATATAGAACATGAAAAAGTAATTCATACTGCCTGGTCGGCCAACCCCATGCTTCTGTTAACGCTTATATAATGGCCGTCGAGATTATTTCGAATAAGATGAGGAAGGAAAGAGTCTCTTAGAATAGCAAATGGCATTAGGAAAGTTGTATTTTAGTCCCATCCTGTTAATAAATACGGATAAAAATATTCCTTACTTTCCTAGAATGAACTCCGGAAAATCTTTCCCCGGTATAAATTGTGTTATTTACGTTTTCTTCGCTGGACTTTAATTTGCGATGCTGTCTCGGCGCTGTCCGACGCAGACTTAGTGTACTTGTGTGGGAAGACACCGAAGATTATTTAAATTATATGAATTAAGTTAAAATTTACACATCGCACTTGGTGTAAATTCCTTCTAATATGTATATCTAAATATTAAAGTTTGTATGGATTGATGTTTGATACTCACGCAATAACTACTGAATGGATCGGAATAAAATTTGATACAGAGATAGATTATGGTGTGTAATAACACGTAGGCACTTTTTAGCAACATAGATGCACATACACATTCACAAATTTATTTTCATACTCTTTTATATATACCCTGTGCCTCTATCCGATTTTATATATCTTTATAAGTTGTATATAAAATACTGTAAATTGTTTTTTATATTGACATCACCAAGTAGTTGATTTATACAGAAATACTTGAGATACTAATATTTATATATATATATATATATATATTTCTCAAAAATATTTTGAAATACAATGTGGGTTTGATCGCGATAATAAGAAATTATGCCAGACCCATATGTTTTTCTAAACACTTGCTCGTGCAGGATTTTTAATTAGGTCCAATTTTGTAAAATACACGTTCTCCTAACATTAAAACTACAGCTATAATATAACCAATTAAATTTCCAATATCGCAATTTATATGTCTGTACACAATGTACACTCGATTTAACTTTACTTCACAATTTTTTAATGAATTTGAATGATTTTTTCATACATTTTTTGTTAAACATTTAATCCGTACTGTTATTGACTATCAAAGCTATCGTTTTGAAGTGGGCAATGCTTCTAATCTAACCAAGATTTAACCAAAAAATACGCTAGCAAACACTGCAAGTTAAATATAAACTAGTACAAAAGTTAAACACCAAGCCAACAGGAACAAAATTGATTATAGAAATAACAACTTACTTCAGACTTTGAAAGGCGGAAATATGGAACTAAACAGAAGTTAGACGTAACAGAGTTCTGAAGATGCTTGCGGCTAACTCCATCTTGACTGGACAATCTTAGGAACAGGAAATTGAAAAACTTTAAGTTGAGTTTTTTATAAATATAGAAACGACATATAATTATTACAATAAGGTACAAGTTCCAATAATTTGAATGACACATTAAAAATTCAGTAACCGCTATCACACTTGGTATTATAATACATCCAAAAAAAATGCACACATGTGCTCTGAATTATAATGAACATATTTAATTGAAGATATCGATATTATGATTGCCTCTAACTTACTGAAATCAAATTTAGATACATTTAATTCGATTCCATCTGCAGTTTTGGAGTTTGTGGAATTTTTGTAAAAAAATTCTGATGGGGTAGACCACGCCTCGGAAAAAGGAGCGCTGGGCGTCCCCCAATCAGGTGGACTGATGACCTAAAGATGACCGTGAGTATCCGCTGGATTCAGAAGGCTCAGGACCGGTCAGAGTGGCGTAAATTGGGGGAGGCCTTCGACCGACACTGGACGTTGAAAGGCTGATGGATGGATGGATGGACGGGATTTCTGTACGTAGGTTTAATAGTACGTAGGTTGGTAGAAAAAATGCTACTGAGTTTGTTTCTTAAATGAAACTTGCAACTTCACTTTGCGTGACAAAACATTAATAAAAATAAATGCTAGTTACCACTATGCAATAGATTGTTGATGCAACGAGAGAATTGTAAACATAGCCATACGCAAATTTACTGAATGGAAGTTTATGACTGAAGTTTCCACATTAAAGCATTTTTCAAAACCCTATCAATTGCTATTAATTTTCAGCAAGTTACGTTTGAACGGAATACGTTAATGCGAGGACCAATTTCAAACGATCTTACAAGTCCCGGAAAGTAAGCCCAAACTCTTCCAAAGTCACATTCACAGGTGAGTCAAGCAGCGAATCTCATCAAAATATTGCCAATTAGAGCTCCGACTGGGCGAAGTTGGCTATTTGGAGCAATTCGTGCAACGTAAAGCAACGTTATTGCTCAACTTTGGGAATGCGTTTGGCAATAGTCCAATACCATAATGAGGATCTTAAGCCTAATGAATGGAACTCCGAAATAGAAAGACACGTTGAGGCACATGCGCGCCGCAGATAACTGCAACTTTTACAATTTAACAGAAACTTTCAAGAAATATTACTTTAATTTAACTACAACTGAACTGTTTTCGTTTTCATATTTAGCGCTTTTAGTTTCTTAATTTCGGCTGTCGTATTACGTTCCATCTTTCTAATATTGTACTATTCGATTTTGTTATAAGTAATCATTTTTATCATTTAAAAAAACCGACTCCAAATGCCTCCGGCAAGTAATACATTGGAACAATCATTGTCAACGTAGTCGCAGCCAGTTAAATACGCTTTATTAAAGATAACTCAAAAACCACCCATCAGATGTCGCAAGGATCATGAAACTATGGGACAAGTATTACCTTTGAAATAAAAAAAGAATCATAAAAATCGATCCACCCAGTCAAAGTTATGAGGTAAAAAAGAAAAACAAAAATATTAAAGGAACAAAAACTCTTAAACTACTCGTCAGAGGTCGCTTAAAAATGGGACCACACCGGAAGGACCAACTTGCCATTAAAAAAAAATTTCACAATTGGTCCACTCAGTAAGAAGGTAATTATAAAAAAATACACACGAATTGAGTACCTCCGCATTTTTTGAAGTCGGTAAAAATAACAATCTTCTTCTTCTTCCCACAACCCATCACGGCCCACGTTTGAGCATGGGTCTATTCTCTGAATGAGAAGGTTAAGGCCACATAACAAAAAATAACAATACAAACATTTTATTGAATTATGTACATTCACATTTTCCAACTGTAATTGGTTAATCAGCTGTGCAACTGTAGCATTCCCCCCATCCACCAAGAGACAAGAAAAAGTGTTAACACAAACACAATATATCTAAAATAATTTTCAATTGAATACATTGACCTTCAAATTTGATGATGGAATCAATCTTATTAACCTTTGTATTATAGTATTTATGTATAATGGAGCCGGTCGAAATGTATTCAGTAACTAAGTTTAAGCGTTCTTTCAAACTAAGGTCTTGTGAATAATGCATACATAATGAGAGTCTGAATGCCATAGGTTGAATCCCGATATTCAAATATTATGCTTTTGGCCATAGTTCTTATCGTTAGTAAGATTTTAGATAAAGGAAATTTCAAACCAAATGCTGGTGACCAAATTTAAAACCAAATGAACCATGGTGAGTCAGAAATTTTCACGAAGTTTTGAATTTCATTGTCACTTGCTTCCTCAACAATAATTGCAATTTATAGAAACTTGGTATTTTTTGCGCAGGTCCAGAAACAAAAATAAACATCTGATTAGTAACAAAAAATATGAGGGTCGGGACTGGGCACCACGCTGGCCAAGTATGAATGAATTTATGAAGAACTCTAAGGAGTGCAGGTTTCCTCACAATCTTTTACTTCACCGTAGTAAGTGATAACCAACTTCTGATATATACTTTGAAAATAAGAGGTGCACGCAGCAGGATTTGAAACTAGGTCGTTCGAGAGACCAACTTTCAAACCAAAAGACTGCGAAATAAATCATGCTGCCTAAAAGTATTTAATTAAAGATGAGTGTAAAGACTTGAAGCCAGATTGCTCAACTTTTACGCTTTTAAAAGGTACCTATAGAAGACGCATTTCACAAATATCATTCCTTCCTCCACGAGTATTTCCAAGCGAGCACCCTGGAAAGGGACAAAGGGCTCGGAGAACAAAGGAACCAAAATGGATCCTATGAGTATAGGGAATATTATAAGGGGACATTATGTGGGCCAGTATAATTGTGGGACGAAATGTGATTAGCTCGAAGAAAAGATCCGAATTGAAAATTGGACAATGCGGGGGTGAATAATGAGATATCGAGGGTATAATGGCATTATTTGAAATTGGTGCGCCATTTCTAAGGATTCCTAAACGCATTAAGGCTTTTAACACCTGTTAACTTTGCACGATTTCGTGGTAAATACTACACTTATCTGGAAACCTACAGCTTTCGAATTGTTTCGAAGTTAAGACAATCAACCCGTTACAGGAGCTCAGGAATATGTCATAATATTTTCCTTCAGGAATTTCGTCCATTATTTGACAAAGCACTACGCTGAACCTAACAATAAACGACGCCAAATTCGAATCAAGTGTAGTATAATAGATCATAATTACAGATTCCAACCAAATCAAAAACGTTTTAAAATAACTGTAATGTGCCCAAAACTACTTTAACCATCTATGAAATAGCTATCCCATTTTAAGCATAAAAAACATCAATAGTGGAACCTCAGCCATTTGTTCCGCAGGCAAGTTCACTAACACATAGGTTAGGGACCGTAAAGTTTTTAGGTTGGGTAGTTTCAAATTAATATTCAATTCACGTTGACAGTGTCTTCAGAAAGCTGTATAAATGATAAGCGAGTTATAGCGGCTCAGGACTTAGCAACGAAATGGGTTTTGTGCAAATCTATCAGTAAATGCGGCACCTTTAGGGAAATCCGTATCGTCTTTATTCTAAATCCTTTAAGAGCTGTCCTCGATGTAATTGGAATTTTCAGAGCGAAATAGTTCAATGAACAGAAAATGTATTTGAAATGACAAACCTTATTTATTATGTGGTGAATGTTTCACTATTTTTATGGCCCACTACCGAGTACTAGTGTCTGTTCGTAACTAAAAGCATATTTGACTCCAATCTAATCCATATTGCTGGATGAATTAGTTGCCATCAGCGTAGGATGTAATTTACGCCACCTGAAGCTCTCAAAAAAGGTTAATTACTGCAATCTGATGACTGTTACCAGGAATAGCTTTGCTTACCCTACAATTACTGAAACGCTCAAGAAATTTTAGCCACTATGGTCACCTAAGTACCATCTGAGCCAGCTGTAAGCTGTGTGCAACTTTGCCGATCACTTACGATATAGGTATTACAAAGCTAACTTTGCAAATGATGTTAACAGAATCACGTAATGTAAACTCAGTTTCTAATTTAGCAGCTGTATTTCAAACCGAATGTACTTCAGCAAAATATATTAAAGCCACTCGTGGGCCAAACATGCATGCAGACCCAGGGGCATCTGAACTTCTGCAAACTATCTGCGGGCAGCGATGCCGAGGATGTTTCGTTTAAAGTTTGCCCACTGACATCACTCTGTTGGCCCTAAAGTATGCCTAATACACAAGTTTGAAACTGCAATTGGGTCAAATATTTTTTCAGACTTTAAAGTTACATAGCTCCGGTTTTCAATAAACATATTTCTATATACAAATTAGTTTGGAGACACATCTAAAGAAGATTGAAACCTGTGAAGCAGTAACTTGAACGTTACATCATCTTTGTGAAAGTAAAATACTTCAATACAACAAATCGCAACTCAACCATGAGTTGTTAAGATAAATGGCTATAAATAGTTAGGCCAAAACTTGGACACAATACACAATAGAGTCAATTAAGGGTTGTCCCGAACAGTCGAGAAGTCGATTGGATTCATCGAACGGAATCGTTCGTCAGTAAGAATGTTTTCATTCCCTTCGTCAAATCGCCATCCCTGGAGATTTGGGTACAGAAAGTCATCCGCGCATTAATTCAACTTTTAATGGATACTAGCCGACGAGCTCTCTGAGGAGAACCTTTGTCATCAGTTCGATGTGGGTCGTTAGGGCGCTCGCACACGATACACTTACAGAAACCACTCGTCATTAACAATTCTTTTTTTAGCTCCAATCTTTAATGCCACCCATTTAGCATGATCACCTAGTTACTGACGTGACATCGGCATGCTCCACCACGCTGCACCTATGCCAATTATAGGAAGGGTTAGTGGCTAGCCCAGGGGTCGAAGATTGAAAAAAATGTTGGAGGCTGGAGGATGGCTGCAGGAAAAAATGCTGCCTTAAGACTTCCGATATGGATTAACGTTTAGCTACTACCTCGATCGAATTTGCACCGACTGTAATGGTAACAACCGGGACTGACGCCCTACGCCTTACAAAATATAAAAATGCTCAAGAAATCTTTACCACTATCGGTCACCAATCTTTGATCCCCTGCTTTTGCTTAACTCGCTTGATCACTCTTTATGAACGAGCGTTAAGCTATGAAAGCTTCTATTTACTTGCAATAACCATGAAACGTCTAGTGTGAGGTGACCTTTCATTACTTCAATTTAATATTTTCCATTTCATTTTTGTTGTGTCCAGATGAATGATATATAAACAGACACCTGAATTTAACTTTAGACCAGCGAGATGTGCATATGGAAATTATATATTAGGCCCACTGAAGCATATCCTATCCCGTGTAACAAAAGCAATTTATTGTACTAACATAGTAACTTAAGGACTGACAGACATGACAATTAGGGTTTCTAATTTTCTACTTCTTTGAAGCGCTCTCTGCCTGGGGTCTCGTGTTGAATGTTACTAAAACTTATGTAACAGCGGGTACATGAGTATACTGGAAGGGTTACCGCTAGTGCCAAGAAATTAATGAAATGAAAGCGGTTGAAATCGTTATGGTTTATTTCGTCTTAGGAAAGCTCACTAAACGAAAATCAAAAGTTAATAATACAAACTTTTAACGTCAATTAATACTAAATTTTAAATAATTTCACTAATACCCAAAATATTAAAAAATATCTTGAAAATAAAAATTTTAGATAATGCCTAAAGTCTAATGCGCCTATGAGCGTTTACGTAAGCCCTAGGAAGCGAAGAGCTGTCGATCTCAATTGTTAGTGACAGATGCTGTTCTTGGTGCCACTTCGATCCGGAATAAATGTGAACAAACCATAAAAAATCTTTTATAGGGTTTTCACCAACTTACATAATTGAAGTTTTTTCCACTAAAATACTTTATTACTAAACTAATTTATTTATTAGTTATTAAACTAAGTTTTGAATAAAGAACAAGTATAAACTACAAATAAATATAGTCATACCAATCACACAAAAAACACCACACACCATCAGTCACAAATTCATACTCTGACATCCTTAATTTGATGAAGGAGTATACAACTTTTCAACCTGTTTAAGTATTTAGTTTTATACTATCACAATTTTTGATTTTAATTTTAATACATTTTATGTATTTATCACCAAGCAAATACCACAATTTACAAGTAAAAGGATTTACAAATATAATGCTAATAAAGAGTTAACAACTGATAAAACAACAAAAAGTTTAATTCTCCTGTGTCACAGGTTGCTAGGCAACGGTTTGTTATTAAACATTCCAGATCGAATCTGCACCGAGTATAGTCGTAAGATTTGTAGGAGGCCTTTGGGTTTTTAAATAAACCAATACGTAACTGACAAAGGAAATTTACGAAAACCTATAGCATAAAATCTCTAAAAATTAGCAACAATAACAGATATGCTATCCTGTTTATGTCATAGAAGCGAAAGTTTATGAGGATGGGAAAATGAGTTTTTGTTGCTCCGTCACGCAAAAACTACCGAACCAATTTTAATGAAATATGCTACAAACATATGTAGATTGTATGGGAGTGAGCTGGTCACATATGTCGCAGAAACGATGGCCGTTGGGGCAGACGGCTTCTAGAATGGAGACCACGAACCGGCAGATGCAGCGGGGCCGTCCACGTCCGTGGTAGTGGCTGGATGAGATCACCGTTAGTTGTGGCACCCCCTGGGAGAGGCCTATACCCAGCAGTGGAGTAGCAGGCTGAGATGATGATAGCTTATAATATATGTATGAGATGTAATACCGCACAGGACATTTTAACAAGATAACTATCACACGGGCGAAGCCGCGAGCAGACAATAATGTATAATTATGTTTGTAATAAATAATTTACAGCATTTCAAACCAAATAAAAGTTGGTTCGTTTTTTCAATAAATTAATAAATGTATCTCCTGGTTGGTTCGTTTTTTCAATAAATTAATAAATGTATCTCCTGAAAACAGGGGAAAAATGCGTCTGTAAAAATATGGCAACGAATGTAGCAGCGAGGCACGCTCGGCGGGTCGGATCACAATTTATTTATAACCACTTTTATTAAGCCTCGCGGGCCTCGTGTTGAAATTAAATAAAAATGCATGGATTTTATCGCTCGACATTGGTTACTCGATCACATTGATCGAGTTTGTGAACGATCGTTGATCGATTGATCAATTCGGTTGAATGTTCAACTGACTACTAAATGGTTGATATTTTAAAGGCATGGCAATTTTGCTTAGCTTGTGACCCAGCCTCGATAAGGCGAAAGGTTCTGTTTGGAGGGCTTTTATGTATCAGGTAAATGCTTGTACTCCGGTTACTTTTTGAGTTTTTTTGTGTATGTATGATGTTTTTACCTATATAATCTACAGAAAAATACAATATATATGGCTTAGGGTAGTATTTTTTTTGTTAATCCTTGAAATCGGTCCCACCTGATGGAAAGTGGCCATGATATCTAAGATGTTAGTCACACTAAGCTTTATTTTTAATGTATGTATATTAGTGAAAACCATAGTAAAACCGGCTCAGCTTTGTCTAAAATTAACTAGTAAAAAGGTAAAGCGAAACTGTAAAAATAAATATTCATTACTAAAACATCCCGTAATCATTTCTGATTCGAATTATTGATGATTTTTGATGATAATTTGTTACAAATTATCAATATGTTTGATAACAATATGTTTGAATCCGTTTTTCACAGTGCTAGTTTTATTTTAACACCGAAAGCAAGTAACCTGACAAAATAGCGGATTCTATTTAAAATGGACACGTTAAAACTGAACAAGGATTTGCCATTTCACGTTCACGTTAAATTTAAAATTCAACGAAATGTACAAATTAACTTTATTTGGTTTTTATTTGAAGTTGTAGTCTAGTTGGTAACGGTAGGAAGTCGTCTCTGATTCGTTTCCCGGTCGAAGAAAATAAATTACAGATTAAAGTTGTCCTTCGGTTACTAAATAATATTTAATCATAATATTCGCCCGCGTGGTATCAACCTTGATAAAATGCCTACGTAACTCTCTGAACCATCAACAACCTCCATAAAAAAAACGTCGACACCTCGCTCCATTTGGATTTCATAGACGGACAAACAAACGAACAAACACAGACACTTTCACATTTATAATATTAGTCATAATCGTAAAAAAATCACAATCCGTCGCTCCGTTTGGTCGTAAAGACGGACAAACATACAAACACGCACACTTTCACCTTTATAATATTAGTATGGATTACATTAAAGACCGTCTTTTTTGAAGTTTATTGAAAATTGAATTTCTAAACTGCATTCAACTTTTGTGTTAAATGTGACAAACGAATGCGACAGGGCAACTCTTTGTCTCGTCTACGGTTGAGAGCGACAGATGACCACAACTGTTGCTCACAACAATCAGTAGAAAATATCGGCAAATTAGAATAAAGATATTTCTAAACTACTACGTTTAAACTGGCAGGCTTTGTATGTTATTGAGCTCACGATATACCTACACTATATTTTTTAAATACTTAACTTTTATTTGATTTTAAACTAGATTTGTAGACTGCGGACATTTTGCTATGTTACGGGCACTCAAGATATATGTTTTTCGGGCCGATATTTCGACCCATGCTACTGGGTCATGTTCTTTTACCTTAAAAAATGTATCCGAGCAATGCAACCTATATAGACTCAACTGCAGGCCTCAGTTTAAGGAATTAAAATTATTAACTTAAACACGTACATTCCTGTACTATGAAAAGTGTATCTTTGTAAAATAACATTCAGATATGAAACAAGAAAAATCATTCCTTCCTTTCGTAGTCGTCATCTAGAAAGTCTTATCCTCACATAAACTTGAACAACATTACATAACACTCATATATTATTTGTATGTGAAAATCTTTAATAAGATAGCGGACCAATTCAAGAACCTACTTATTACAAAGTATAAAATAGTACCTACATTTGTTATTTATATCAGTTGTTTTCTACATCCTTTTATTTTAATGTGTAATAATATTTTGTAATAATCATAATTGACAATGAATAACAATGTGATAATGTTTAATGAATTCAGTATAATTCAGTTTAATTTAGATATTTCATTAACAATAACTTAAATATTCAATCAAATAAATTATTTCATTTCATTTCGTTTCATTTAATAAGTTAGCACTTGACTACGATTCCACCTGATGATAACTGGCGATGAAATCTTCGATGATAAAGCGCACTAACTTAGTAGTAACTTAGTTTCTACTAACTTAGTAGGAGCTTATTTTACAGAATGACAGCTGACACTTAACACTATTTATTTATTTAAACTTCATTGACCACTGTAATTATTGCGGTACAATTGGCGAGGTTAATGCATAATGCATTATCTACCAGCTAACCAGTAGGCCAAACAGTTATACACGAAAAACGGTATGTTGCGAGTATCACCAAGAATAGAAGAGTAGCTCGTATCTACATCCTTATATAAACTAAGTATACGGTACATGCTATATGCATAATACACGAGTAAAGAGATATATATATATACATATTAATAAATGAAATATATATATTTATACATATATATATATATAGAATAGATATACATAATCATACAACTGATGTCTGATGTCAGTATCTCAAGGCCCAAGGACTATGTGTACGAATCTACAAATTTGTTTTAGGTATTGCACTGAAACAAGATCTATAAAAAACTAATACAAAATGTGTCTATAAAACAAGTAATAAAAATTGGAAAGGGGATATAAGTATTTAACTACAATTTAGTAACTAAATTAGCGAAATAAATGAAGGAATGGTGTTTGTTGCGCGCATTTTAGATAGGTCCTAGACAGCTCTCTTTAATAACTCTGGACGACGCTTATAAACTATCCAGAACTTCTCAGTACACCTCAAAAAGCAAGCCGTCCTAGGAAAACAGGATAGCTTCCAACCCTAATCACAGATGACGCGGCTTGACGAAGACGCGCCTAGTGGCTAAAATACCACCTGATTGATGGTAAATGACGACATAGACCTAGATGGTAAACCAATGGGCCTATCAGAAATTCTCAAAGCTATGTGGAGTCCAGTAATCCGCATTAGGTCAGCATCGTGGACTATGGCCTGTAACCCTCACATTCTGAATGAAGACCCGAGCCCAGAAGTGGGACAGTTATGGGCCACAATGATAACAAATGGACGGACAAATTAAGTATTATTTGTAAATGAGGTTTCATTTTACCCCACAAAGAAAATGGTACACTAAGGCATAGTATAGTTGAGAAAAGTTTAAACTAATTTCTGTTAAATTATCTAATTATAACTAATTGTAATTCAGATGAATTTTTAAATAGCAGTAAATTGTGTTCAGATATCCATTACAAACAAGTTTGCTAATTACAGTGGCTTCTGTCAGTACGACAATATGTAATATAGTATTATTAAATGTTCAAATAAGCACGAGTATGTTTGAAAAATGTAATAATAAAATTTGGACAACTCACACAAGTTCATCTGAACGCAAACTTAGTTATGTGCGTGTGCGATTCCGTTTGCATACGCGTATTCATATGCATGTACGTGTCCATGTGTATGCGGGTCACCACACGATGACGCGTATATACACGTATACGCGTGTCTCTATGCGTAAGTGCGTGGACATTTGTGTGTGTGCGTGTGTGTACGTGTACAGGAGTGAAATGTTTGAAACTGCTTTATAATTATCTTTTAATGAGCCATTTTCAGGCCAAATCATATTGAAGAAGTTACGAGTGTAGGGTAGTGATCTACCTACTTTATCTCGTGTCAAGTGGGAACGCTATCATTCCTCAACTCCGGAACAAGTTCATTTGTTCCTGTTCTTAGGTAATTTACATACCAGGGGCTTATGGTGAAACTTTACAAGGTAAGAGTTGGGATTTAGGATCTTCAAGTACATTTAAACTAGAGATCTAATTGTCTTTTAAAGGTCAACTCGCTCGTAGCCCTGAGCTACTGCTGATAATAAGTGAACGGCAAAGTTAAGCAACACCAGGCGTAAACCGTAAGAGGACGGCCACCACTAATATCAAAAAGGAATCTTGACAATCGGACTGGAGGTTTCTAGTAGACCTTCGAGGGATATTAAAGTTGAGTTTGCCACTACCGTCTCCAAACCACTTTGCTGCTAAAATATACCTTAGGCCTTTTCAATTATAACAAGGGACCGAATCCTACATGTACAGCCTT
>DWJZ01004526.1:0-15231 GCA_018249125.1 Asbolis capucinus
ATATACATTTTACGCATATATATAAAAATATATATATATATATATAAATAATATATCAGTATTTGTATGTATATATTGATCCGCTACTAGTCTCTATATACATATGTACAACTATTATTACACTGTACACCCTAGCAACGCTCTTTCTTAAATTCTACTTATATCTTGGCTATTTAGCGATAACATCGCCTCTTGTGCACTACTGCCTTACAATAATATGTAATTCCATGTAACTACTGCGCAATAAAGTGTAATAAATAAATATACAAAAAAGCACAATAATGACAAGTCAGCGAGGTGTTACCAGTAAGATGTGGCCTGGAAGCGGCCCGCATGAGGTCGTAGAGGAACTTCATGACGGAGAAGTTGGCCTCGCGGTGGTCCAGCGCCACGGCGCGCAGCGAGCACTGCAGCACGGGCGGCAGCGCGCCCGACTGCACCAACTGCACCGGCATACGCTGCAGGTACCTGACACACACAACCAAATTCAAATCATTCGTTTTAGTAAACAATATCTCGCAGAATAAAAGGAAAGAAATATAAAACGAATTGCCACCATTGATCTTTAATGGTTACTTAGATCTCTCCTTATTACAGATTTTGCATACATACCAATAATGACTATGAGTTTGGCAGTATGCATTAATGAAAATATAGAAACACATGTAAAAAATAAATCCTTCCATAGTCAAAGTAATTAATTAATGCCAGAGAAGCTAGTTCATATTTGTGGTAAGTTCTGGAATTTAATATTGAATTAGAAAATCTATAGAATGTCATTGTAATGCCCGATGTCCAGATGTTGACATCTTTTATCTAAAAATATACACGCTTATTCTCACGCAAGGGAATCCTAACCTGGTAAAATAAACTGGGCAACTATTATGAAAGAAATGCTGTACATGCATACACGTATAATGCGTGCATGTTTGCGTACTGACCGTATACAGAGTCGGAAGAGGTCGTCGACGGTGTCAGGGTTGTCCCGCAGGCCGGTGCGGTCGGCCAGCAGCGCCAGCGCGCGCGGCAACAGCGCGTGCAGCAGCTGCAGCAGCGGCCCGCTCGCGCCCTCTGCGTCGCCCGGCTCCACCAGCGCGTCCGCGAACACTGACACACAACATATATTGTTTAATTTGTTTGTAATCCAAAACATGTTGTCTCTTTCCATGTGTACAATAATAAGCTATTTATTTGTCTATGTATCTATCTAACATCTGTAAAAATTTGGAATTGGTGTTTCTGTACTACATTTATTTATTTATTTATTCATATTTATGTCATCTCTTACACGAAGTTTCAAAGGGCAAGACTTAATACCTAATGGCATTGTCCACCAGTCAACCCTGGATGGATGTGGAGAATGCTGATGGTAGGTAGGTACATATAGGAAATGAAATGCATTTATTTCGTCTTACGAACCAAAAGCTCACTTAATAAAAGTCAAAATTTAACAATAAAAGTCCCTACATCAACTGTGAAAACCATAACAAAATATATATTAAAAAATCTATGATGAAGCTTAAACAATACTTATCTATCGTCGGTTTTATAAAAGAAAACAAACTTAAGACTACGTACCGGAAAAATACCAATAATTTAACATTATATAAATGTAAGTTTATCTACGAATAATTAAATAAATAAAACGTAAAAATGTGCAATAGATATCCTTCACAAATGCCACTGCACCTATTTTATTTTGAGAGTGCGATAGAAAAAACGTCACACAATGACATCACAGAAATGTGAATCACACAAGCTTTCTATATTGTATACTAGCTGTACCCGTGCTGCGCTTATACACAAACTTTATTTTTTTATTACCAGTAGACCAAAAACCCATGCAAACTGTCATCTCGTACCCCAAGGGAACTCTGGTATTATTAGGGATGAAAAGTTTCCTAAACGATAACAATTTCTCGAGATTTAAAGTCATTCCAAAAATAAATACTACATACATTGAGAGGTATTTTAGTACAAAATTTAACCCCCCTTTTCTATCCTTTATATAGGATAAAATTAAAGAAATGCTGAATTTATATTGAAGGTATTATATAAAGTATATGTACATTTCAAATTCAAGGTAAACACATCCACAAATAACCTAGGAGCTTGTATCGAAAAGTTCTAAATATTCACATTATTTTGCCTTTTTTTTCTTTTCATAACAAAATATCAATATTTTTTGGAGATTTTGATGCAGGGAGGCTTTTTTATCGATATAGAGAACAAAACAATTTTTTTTATTTGTCTGCCTGTTCGAGCTTCACGTAAAAACCACTGGAGAGATTTAGATGAAACTTGGCATAATCGAAGTTTAAAACTCGAGATAGGATAGGTTTTATTCCAGGAAATGGCTTTGTTCCTGCAGAATAATAGGTTAAAATTAGTATGGCATTTCTGAAACCATTGGAGCTTTCTTCCGAAGCGAAGCGAGGGCAATTTCTTGTCATATAACAGTAGGCCTGCTCTATAGAAGCCAAACTTGAAAGACAACTATGAGTAAGCAAGAAATAAAGTGTGATACCAGCGGTGAGGTAGAGGATGCAGGGGTGCGGCTTGTTGGCGTAGATGGCGGGCAGCACGCGCACGAACTCCGGCAGCATCGGGATAGCGGCGCGGCCGGTTGCGCGCACTGCGAACCGCACGCAGCGGCACGCGCGCTCCATCACGCGCCCGTCCGACTGGTACCTGCACACCAGCAACACGATTCAACTACAGAGGACTAAATCTTCCTCAAACGCACCGTGAACGAAAGGAATAAGTTGTCCGCGTCGTCGTTCCAGTCCGATTACAATGTGTCTTCAAGTCAAGAGTGAATAGGCTCAATATAAATTAGTGCACTTTACCATCTAGGACCGCATTGCTGCTTACTATCAGGCAGGACCGCAGTCAGCCACTGATTTAAATAACGTTAAAAAAAAGGAATGTAATTTGATGAACCTTCTAATCCGTGTCGCGGTCGCCTCGTGTAGATCAAGAGTACATCAAATGAAAAATGAGGCTGTGATTTATAAAGCTACTTAAGTTTTGAAAAAAGAGATCACAGATGGCATACCCATGTTGTGTTATTTTGATACTTCTGATATATTTTTATAAAAATACTCGACCTACTATTTTTGTTCCTGATAATTATAATTGTGTCTGTCAATCTGAGATATATGTGTGCTTTGTGGTAAAAAAACATTTTGCTCTCTATTCTTATGTTCTACTCTCTCTCTCTCTGGTCTCTTTTTTTTTTTTTTTAAAAAGTGTACAAGCAAAATAAAATGAAGTTCTTTTGTGTAAGCGATAAAATAAAATAATAAACTGCTACAAGACTTTTAATGCACAAATCGAAACCTCAACACACTCACTTGGCCATAGTGTCCCTGATGACGGGCCAGGAGTCAGTGAAGGCCGGCAGCGCGGGGTGGAGCCTTAGACTGGCAGCCAGCACGTCGACGTCGCGGAAGAGCGCGGCAAGGCGGTCGAGCCAGAGCGCAGGGTCGCCGGGGGAGCCCTTGCGCAGCTCCCGCCCGCCCCGCACCACCTCCGCCAGACCCGCCGCTTGCACCGCCGCCGCCTCGCACAACGCCAGCTGGAGCTACACATGCAAACATTTAGGTAAGATCTACACACACAAACATCTAGGAACGACAATTGTGGTATTTGTTGGAGCTCAATTAAAAAGATACGCTTTAATCCATCTTTCATTTTCACTCAACACGTAAAACAATACAGAAACTTTATAACAAAACTCTTTACACGCCATCATCTACATTCCTTCTAAACTGTCTTCAGTATTTTTTTCTGTCACATATGTCATATCTGTAACGTCTTGGTTCTGTCATAAGTCAACAGGCAGCCGTCATCTGTCTACTCTTCCCTCCACTCATTCGTAACATTAACATCTTACTGCAGAAACATTTATTTTGGGCCACTGTATGAGTGTCACATTACAATACTGTTGGAATTAAATCTGTTTTTGTATTTTTTTATACGTACATAATTCAAAAATAGATAACAATATAATGCAATGTAATAATTTATGCAATATTGGTCTTATTATGTTGTCAACACCTGTTATACTAAAAATCTTGTAAACATTCATTTTTACAATACTTTCATTGTTTCAAATTTATGAACTATATTCTTGATTACAAAGACATATATTTAAATTCAAAGCATTTTTTGTGATAAAATCAAGATGAGGTTTTATTTGGACAAATAAAACGAAGGAGCGAACCATTCCTCAACATGTTGGACTGACAAGGTGTTACTAACCTGGTCGTGCGGCAGTCGTCCGATGGCGGCTGCGAGTGCGCGCATGAGCGTTGCGGCGGCGGCGGGCGGCAGCGGCAGCGAGTCCGCCAGCCGCGCCGCCTCCAGCAGACCGCGGACGTGCGTCGCCGCCGCCGTGCGGCACACCGCGCAGATGTTCTACACACACATACTCATATACAGTACGCGTTTAAATTCGATAAACATTAATAAAGAACCAGTTAAAGTGAAACCATATAGTTGGCTTAATTTTTTTATTTTTATTTATAAAACATTATTGTATGAACCTCTTAAACTAGGTTACACAAAAGGGCGAGCTTAATGGCTAATGATACTCTCTACCATCTAACCGTGTAGTACAGACAAATGCATGATAGGCATAAATTCAAAATTAATTCACAATATTTTTTTATGAATTGCTTAATAGCACTTAGAAACAACTTAAGACATTCAAAATACAACTGCACTAGATTGTAATGTTTATTTTCATTTGTAGGCCAGTAACTCCATCAATTAGACAGGAGCTTTTTGATTAAGTGGTACATATAATCTAACCTCAGTAAAATTCCTACAACCTTCATATTATGTGTGTTCACAAAGTGTTCCAAACATTGCCTCATAATAGTTTTAGGGTAATTCTTAAAATATCTGAGAGAAATATCGGACACACATGTGTATTGATCATTATATACTCAGCTATCTATCGCCTTAAATGCAAACGAGTAGTCACGATACAGATATTTCGACGTAGTTGTATGGGTCAAACATAAAATTGTTAAGGAAGAGTATAACTTGTAACGTTTATGAGATGATCCTACAGGGGAGAACATTAATGGAGCTGTGGATCAGTCACTGCCATGATGCGGATGTGGTACCTGAAGCGCGGAGGCGGCGGCAGGCGCGAGCGCGGGCACCTGCAACGCCCGCAGCAAGGCCTCCAGCACGGGCTGAAGCCAGGCCGAGTGCCGCTGTAACCAGTCGCCCAGCTCACCCAGAACCAGGATGCAGGTCTTGCGCACTGCCACGTGCGCCTCCTCC
The DNA here is from genome assembly GCA_018249125.1 of Asbolis capucinus. Lineage (NCBI taxonomy): Eukaryota > Metazoa > Arthropoda > Insecta > Lepidoptera > Hesperiidae > Asbolis > Asbolis capucinus. The sequence goes on from DWJZ01004526.1 coordinate 5,302, forward strand.
GGCATCGACAGGATCGCTTCCACCACCTTCGGCACGTACTCGTACTCCTCGCTGCACACCGCAAACATACCATTTATGATTTTAAATTATAAGAAAATAGAATATGAATGTTAATGAACGAAATGTAGAATAAGAGTCAAGATTAGGTTCCGCAGATACGACAAACGGCACACGATCACTTTCTCATTAACACAAACAACATCAAAGTGCTAATTTTAGGAAACGAAGTATGCCATTTGATATGATACAAGACAACCAATTTATTTGCATGAAACATGGGTATCAGATGGTTTACAAATTTTTAATGTTACTAAAATTGCCAAGTTCAACTGACTATGGTGTGCAAAAGTTTAACGATGATTTTATTTTATTACTTTTCAATGCCATTTGAAGTAGGTTTTTGAAGTAGGTTTAGCATTGAAGATGATCAATTATGAAATATCGATAGGACTGACGGTAGGATATTCTTGGCGACTGCCTGCATGACAAAGAGCGCAGCCTCCGTGTGCTCCCAGGAAGCGTCAGCGTGCAACGCTGCGAACATTTGCCGAAACACAGCACCAGACCCCACCATGAACACCACATCCTTGATCAGATCTGTCACCTTCATGCGGAACTCCTGCACAATATAAGAGGATCCTTTAACAAAGATTTGGATATTACTATTTATTTAAAAAAAAAAGTACTGAAAACTGAAAGAAAAAGACTTCGTTAAAGATTTATTAAAAAAGTATGTCATATTATCAGCAGATGTTGTACATCAGATTTAACCTTTTGGGATATAGATGATTCATTCATCCATTACCATACTTAACTTACAACTAATGGCAAATATTTTCTGTTTCATATGTGCTGGAGCATACAAGCAAAGTATAGTATACTTGTTCATCTTGGATTACCCTAATCATATACTTACATAAAACTCATCTCCCTCTTCGGGCAGCTTTGTATGGTCTGGCTCACACTGGCAGTGTCGTGCAAGTGCTTCTATGAGCCTTTCAATGTGTGGTTTGAATGCTTCAGTCAATGGCTCGTAGTCTCTCTGGTATACCTCCTCTGACAGCCTGTACCACAGGTTGAATGTGATTTCTGCTACCTAGAATATTAGAATATTATCTAGACGTTACTATTTCACCTTAAACTTAAATATTCCACTGTATTAAAACTCACATGTTGGAGTCTGCACTGTGGGCACCAATATCTGTCAGAGTGACATGGGTTCCAGGTGAAAGTTATTTGGAATTTATGGATGACAATGCAGCTCCAAGTAGAGTATTGTGGATTTTTTCTACAAAGTGCACCAACTGCTTGTAACAGGACTCAAGGAGACTCCCAACTCTTTACATGAGAAAGAAAATCAAAACTAAATTTACGTAAAACAAATCCCTATGATAACACCAAAATTAAATTTGTTAAAAGATTTAACAATTGCTACTTACTTCATAATCATGATGTCCTACACAAATTAGTGCTAGTTCAAGGGAGCGCATTGCAAAGTGTACATTCCCATGGGCTGTGCAGACAATTATCTTTTCTAAAAATGTCTCCGCCAACTCAGTGAACACCCTTGCATAGCTCACAGCCTTCTCCTCCTCCTCGTGGGCTACTGCCATATGATAGCTTTCTTCCAACATAGATATACTTTCAAACAATAACCTCTCCACTTCATCATTATTATTATTATCCTCTAAACTGTGCAATATTGCACATACACAGTCAGAAGCAGCATCATGAAGGATGTTTATAGAATTGTGATCTCTTAAAATCTGCAGACTGAACCCGATGACAGCATTCTGTGGCACTTCCTGTATGTTGATTGCTTTAACCTGTATCCAGGATGTCATGCACTTGATAATTTTCAATGCTATTTCAGATTTTTGAGAGCTATTGAGACTCTCATTTAGAAACAGTGTCACTATCTGAGAATTTGCTCGTAGTTCCGCTTTTATGTCTTCTCTTCGGTTTTCACCCAATTTTAAATGTAGCGAGTCAATTTCTTGTGGTAATACAGTCAATATTTCTAACAAAGCAAAGTCATTTTTGTTGGAGAAAAGTTTTATGAGGTCACTAACACAATTTTGCCATGAGGGGGTCTGGAGGGCCAGGTCGGCAAGAGCCAGGCACAACTGAGTCAAGATTGCTGTGTTTGTATTCGGAGAACTGATTTCCAAATGTGCTACCAGGGAGTCCCTAAGAGACACGACTGCCTCTGGAGGCAACTCCGAGAGGTTATGTTGTACTTTAGCACGCATTGTCTGGGCGGCGAAATAACAGGACGTGACATCTTTTTTCTGTTGCAAGAGCTCGTCTGCGATTTTCCAGGAGTGAATCTGTAAATTTAACACGCATGTTCATACTCAACGGCTTTTAGGTCATCCGTTTTATTTTTACTCAATAACAAGTTATTTAGAACAATGAATATGTCACCGAATGTAAATATTATAAAATTGTGTTTATCAATGTGTAATTACGATTATCACTTACAGATTTCTGCACATCTGCTAGCCATATAGAAGCTTTTTCTTTTTCCACTGCATTAGGATTGTTATTGTACAAAGCATTTATAGCCTGATAAACAGTGTCCATTGGAGGGGGTTCCATCATTTTTCACAATTTTTTTATTTCACTTTACACTGTAAATAATCATTTACATAATAAATTAAAACTTAAAATGTTCTTCGTTCACTTCACTGTTACAAAAATTAAAAATCAACAAGCAACAGCAAGAATGCAACAACGTCAAGCATTTCAATTACAGACTGAGTAGGGAAATTTCAGCCTGTTCTCTATGGTCAAACATACACAAAATACGATTTATAATACAATTATTTAAATTATAAAAGAAGGTTACAAATACTATGAAAATTGATTGGTTATCACATGAGCATTTTCCTTTTAATAATTTAAGCGTAGTTTAAGCTAAGTATGAATGATTTTGATTAAAGTATTATCTATGCTACAAAATCAGCTGTTATATGTCGTCAACACTGTCAAGATTGACGAATAAAATGAGCAAAGCATCAATTCAATGGCCGTCGCGTCAAAGGGTATATAAAAAAAATTAATCGAATCAGTCAATTACAAATGTTTCTCACGACCTTGTCGTTTGTTCGTGGCATTTCTGCATTCACAAAGCAGACATACTCGAGGACGTTGCATACAACTCGAATAGTAATGGCGCCCATACAGGTTTGCACATTTTTCATGTTTTTGAGTTAGTTGATATTACATAACTACCGGCTAATTTGCTTTTAACTTTTAGGTTGGTGATAAACTGCCGGCCGTAGATTTGTTCGAAGATTCTCCCGCAAACAAGGTCAACATATGCGATTTGACCGCGGGAAAGAAGGTCGTACTGTTTGCTGTGCCCGGCGCCTTCACGCCAGGATGCTCCAAGACGCACTTGCCTGGCTACGTGCAGAATGCCGATAAGATGAAGGGCGAGGGTGTCGCAGAGATTGTCTGCGTGTCTGTTAACGATCCCTATGTTATGGCCGCATGGGGCACACAACATAATACAAAGGGAAAAGTAAGTATTGATTAAATTGTTATGGATAACTTTCTTAACCATATATTCCTTGCACACATCTTCACAGTTATGCCACTATCAACCCATTTATGATGTTATTTTTAAGACCCACCTTCATAGTTACAATTTGTTATCACTTGTTTTACAATAATATTTTGCTCTTGAATAATAACTTAACATGTCAAAAGCAAGTCCAAGTACTTATTATCTACAATTTGTTATTATTTGGCCTGTTATGTGCAACTCCATATATTTCTCCTTGACTTGGTTCATATAGCTCTGCAACAAACATAAACTTTAGTGTTTATTAACAAAAAATACTTCAATAGACACATGCAGTTTTATAGAATTCAAAATATATTGCTAATTTAATCTACCTGCTAAAACTTAAAAATCTGCACCCATCATATAAATAAAAATGATATTGAATATACATTCATGGTTCCTGAGCAATCAGTGTTTAGTAGTTAAAAATGAAGGTAATCAAGACCTCTAATATTTACAAATCACCTAAATTTTTACTATAAAGAAATTAAATTTTGCAGTATGTATATTAAATTTTTGATATGTTTGCAGATTCGCATGCTAGCTGACCCAAGTGGTAACTTCATAAAAGCTTTAGATCTGGGCACCAACTTGCCACCACTTGGAGGTTTCCGCTCCAAGAGGTTTTCAATGGTGATCAATGATAGTAAGGTTCAAGAGCTGAATGTGGAGCCAGATGGAACTGGCTTGTCCTGCTCCCTGGCAGACAAAATTAAAATCAAAAAGTAATCTCCCTTTAGTTGTAAGACATCCATCTCAATATTATGTGACAAACACACCTAGCTTTACACAAGTCTTAGACAGTTGAAGCACTCTATGTGATATTCCTAATGAATATATAATTTTTTAAATCACACATGGAGTTTCATTGTGTAGGTTTTTCAACAGTAACACTATTTATGTTATAAGGGTGTTTGTTATGAAGTTATTTTAATTATGTCCCCTGAGTATGTTGTTTTGAGTAAAATTATTTCTTAGGGCAATTCACACAACCATCTGATCCTAAAACTAAATGATATCTTGTACAACGGTGATTAGAAATCAAACATACGACCAGATGAGCCATTTTAGATTGGCTTGCTTCGCCCATGGCCAACTTAAAATATAATCCCGGGTCCCAGGCGAAATACGACTCGTTTAATGGCTGACCCAAGCATGTGGACCCCAGCCGGGCACACTTAACGAAAAGATAAATCTAGTAATATTTGAAACAACAACAGACACCCTCAGTCAACAGTCAACGTATTTTCTCTCAGTATCATTAGTCCTTGGACAGAAATCGGCAATAGAACAAATTACACATTTTTATTCTGTGTTCTTGATTGTGTGGAATCTTACATTACGGCGCTAATGACAATACAGTATTGTTGTCAGTTGTCATTCAGTCATCTTGTCACTTTGTCAGCAGAATACACGTCAAAGTCAATTTTAGTGTTTAGACCCAGAGGTGTTTATTTTCAAATTTTAAAAAATTTCGTATGAAAATGAATAAAACACAGTAAGAATAAGGACTATGTTCAAGAGAACCCAATATTTTGGTTCTGTATTATTTGTTTTCACGTTTGTTTATATTGCCCGAATTGTTCTAAGTGAGATTTTTGAAGATGAATCCTCGCAAGTCGATGAGTGGCTGGATCAAAATGATCTTACCGAGTTTAAGAAATTATTCAGAGATCACGGTAAGTGTTATATTACACTGTATTAATTATTAATCTAACTTCTACAGTAAGCCAACATTTTTAACGCACTCGAAGTCGCCGCATTGCAGTAAGCACCTGAGCAATGTTATTTACTTTCTTTTAAATTATTTAACCTCATTGTGAATATTATTTGACTATAATTCTATGTTAGATGACGTAAAATATCTCTATTCCATTCTTCCCCGCCCACGAAATGTACAATAGATTAAAAATGTGAAATTAATTGAAATGAATTAAATGAATAAAATAGTTACTATTTTAATTCATTATATGAATGAAGAATACTGTTTTCTAAATACATTTTTCATGACAGTTACTCCGAATGAATAATTCTGATTATCTATTATGTGTATTCATTTTATAGTGTTAAAATTACATAGAGTTACTAAGCTGTAGCTGAGATTTTATATATTCTTCTTTTGTTAATACTTTTCTGTACAGCTGATTTAAATGAAAAAAAACTTACTATTAGAAATTTGTAATTGAATACCTTTTTTTGTAGAATAATTTTTTGTTACAATACTGATAAAGTTAGTATAAATAATACAAGCCTATATTATTTAAACCTGTTAAACTCTTATGGATTTTGTTTAATAATTTATGTCATGACATCAAGGTGAGTGAGCTACATACAAAATAATCTAGATTCTTCCAAATTTGTTAAATACACTTTGAAAGTAAATAAAGAAATATAAATAAAAAATCCACATCCATACACATGCTTCTAACCATATTTTAAAAATACATTGAAATTAGCAACTACAGTTAGCAAAAGCAATTAGAGTTAGCATACCAAAAACATATTATGCTTATCTTGTAAAACTAAGTAATACTTATTATCTCACGGATCTTTATGTTTGGTAAAAAAAAAAATTTTTTTCTTAAACTAACATGTGTCCGTGAGGTTATGATTTCATAGTTGCTAATTGACATGTTAGTTAACAGTTTTCCTGTTCACTTAATTGTTTTTTCTAGCAAAAATTGACTTTTTTAAATTAAGATATATAAACAGTTTACAATGTGACAGGGTGTAAAATGAAGTTGTTTAAAAATCATATCCACTCTATTAAAGAACACAAAATATTTTTTTACGTTTTATTCTACAACTTTTTTATCATAAACATATCCATCTCCACCACCACCTTGTAATAAAGATCTAGGCCATTAATGAACAGACAACCCAATATGGTCTTTTTTTTGATATGGAGCATTGTACAGAAATCCATTTTTTTTTAAATAAAAGGACAGAAAAGAAAGTTGTGAAGGACTTTTAAAATATTATTTTGACTCAGAAATTGTATACAAATTTGCATAGATGACAAAATCTGACTAAAGAAATTTAATGACTCTTACACTACATTTAAATAACTTTACAATAATAAATACATAATCTCTATTCATATCTCTCTCTATAGTTAAGGGTACTTATCAAGCTACTGAATTATGGAAAAAGAAATTTGAATGGAAAAACCATCTTATTTATTTCTTAGTAGTTTTTCTTTGATATTGAGTTTTCTGGTGATATAGTTTTCAACACCAGTTGCACTATTATCATACATCAGTTGCTACCTTACTAATGAATCATTTTTTAATGTCCTCTACTACACTGTATATTAACCATAAATTATTTGTATTGTACTAGGAACAATCTTGCCTACTAATATTATAAATGCAAAAGTTTGTTCTGTGTGTCTAGATGTGTAATTGAAATATCTATTTAAGTATGTATTTAAAAGAATACATATATGTTTGTTTATCAGTTATCTGATCACCATAGTAGACACTATTGGTTAGTTTGGGGTCAGATCGCTGTGTATGAGTTGTCCAAAGATATTTATTTATTTATGAAGAGGAATGGAAGGTCAAACATCCATCTATGTTTATAAGTCTTTCACGCAAAAACTACTGAACGGATTTAAATTAATTTGGCACAGGGATAGTTTATACTCTGGAATAACTCATAGGCTACTTTTTATCTTAATACCACGCGGGCGTGGGAACTAGTTACTATAAGTATTTATATGTGAAGGTACAGCGTGACAAGAGAAAGTTGGTAAATGTGTTTTACATGACGATAGAAAATGGTGTATTGACACTAAACATAGATAAAGGACGATATCCCGGGTGCAAGGTGTTCATGACGTCATTTTCCGCCAGCCACCCCACCCAGTTTGTAAGGGGGTGGGGGCGCGCCATCGCTTTCTTTCAGTCGCGCCGCAGCCACGGCGACGCGCGCACGTCTACCTACGCATATCTCCACACATCACTAAATATGATCGCCTTATATTCTTATGTGATAACAATTGGCTTTATATATTGACGCGATTAATGAATGAAAGACTCAATCGAGCGGCAGTGTGCAATCGTTGGATGCAGTAAATTATTAAACTGACTTGTATTCTACATTGCCCGGTTCTTGATACGAAATCCGATAGTTGGTCCAAAATGTGGCAGTTTGAGGACTCTGAGATATACTCGATCGGGATGATCCATCCTTCTCACAGCCGCCACTCGGGTCTGTCGATGTTATCTGGAGTGTCACAGTTTTCAGGTAAATTATATTTCAGACAAGACATCACATGTTAAAATAAGTTTCTCAGTTTATTTAATAACAATGTCGATTTTTATTTAATTTATTATTACTATTTTAATAACTATGACATGATGGCGATTCAAACACTTTAAATTAAGGAATATTTATTGGATTAATATATCATGAGGACGTATGTAGAGCTTGGCGCCAATTTCGAATATTACCGCTAACTGTAAGCTCTCATGAATATTTAATAGTTGTAGCCAACTATGTACAATTGCTACCGATAATCTAACGATGTGGTTCACAGTGCATATGAAAGCCTGCTGTATATGTACCGTGTATGTTTTTCACGCTGTCTTTTGTCCTCACTGATACCGATGCAAAATCACGTTTTTATTACTAACTATTAGGATTGGTCCTGGATAAACTGATGATCCATGCCATCTACGCATGGATCTTGGGTCGAAATATCGACGCGAAAAACATATATCGAGAGTTCCTGTAACAGCATAATGCACACAGTCCATGATGAGTTTAAAATCATATAAGGACTTCTAGTTGACCAAGAAACCCTAAAAGTAAATTTGATGCATTTATTATCAAGAGGTCACGACGCACGATGTGAATACGATAGAACGAACTATCGTTGGTCACATTTGTGATGTCTTCAACGGATATCCGGTTCTTTATGAGCTCCGATGCGGTTCAGGGGCTCTGTATACATATAAAAATATGTACATTTATACTTCTTTTTGTCACATCATATCTTGAAGAAGAATTTATTCATTTTTTTATCTTACTTTAATAATTAAACTGTTAATAATAAAACTGTTGCGATGAGAACGCAAAAAAAGAACGAAATGTTGTATTTTTCTGTGGACTAAGGACGAATGCATCATCTATGTATGTATATATGTAGTTATATCAATAACGTTTTTAAAATTATAATTCTGTAAAACAATATTTGTCTGTTTGTTCTGTATAGACTCTGGTAGGTGGTAAGAGCTCTGATATCTTCAGCAACTTTGTTGAGAATTATCTGAAAAGGTTTTGACACCAAAATTATATCGATCAGACAGATTGCTGAGTTGCGTATCAACGCGCACCGGTTACGCCTAATATTAAATAAAATATATAATAATAACAAAGGCGATGCAAATCATTCCATGGCGTTGAAAGGTTTCATGTCAAATATGAAGCGAATGCGGTACCGAACTCTTGTTTTTCTCCCAAATCTATTTAAGTCGTTATTTAGTGTGAAATACCGTCTCCATTTGGAACATGTTCAAAAAGGTCAGAGTCCACTCACAAGAGCCGTGACCTTGCTTCTCGTTCCATCCCTGCTGCATAAGGTTTATTGTTCTACAAGACATTTATGTCACTCCTTGTAGTGCAATTTAAAACCATAAATAGAAAGTAAGAGCGTGAATTATAAGGTAACTACCCTCAAATCTTGCTTATTCTGTTTTGAAGTTTGTCGTGGTAAGAGTTCTCGCGGTCGATCACACACTCGTTGGACAGATATCAGGTACTGTAACCCAAAACTCTATAGTCCAGTTTTCTCATGACGCTGAACACCACAATAGGTGAAGGCGCATCGCAAGGTATGCATTGTTGCTCGAAAAAATTGTATAAATCATCAACCACGATCTCTCTGTCAAGAGTGAACGACTTAGGATGATTAGGCTGGATAAAAATTGATAAAACCTGATTTTATGTTTATCGCTTTCTAGCTTCATTATCGGACCACAAACAGGACGAATTCCAACAAACCCAAACTTGATAAAGGTGTGTCGTGTTGTACCAAAGGTCCTATGGCTTCATCATGAGACAGAATTTTATGATAATTCGTTATATTGCATTGTCATCCATTTTTTACATAAGAATGCAAAATTATCAGCTCAATCAGACAGTGGGAAGTGGGTAAAATTCAACTTACAAGTTTTGACTACAGGGCTACTGGGCATGTGAAATTAAATACAAGTTTGTAATAAAAGCTATGTAACCTAGCAGCATTTAAAATCAATAAATGATAATAATAATAATAAATATTTTTGGACAACTCACACACGGTCATTTGACCCCAAACTAAGCGTTAGCTTGTGCTATGGTGATCAGAC
>DWJZ01004527.1:0-15231 GCA_018249125.1 Asbolis capucinus
CATGCGTTTTTTAATATTTTAATAAACCTTGTTTATAACCAATACCACAGAATTTTATAAAATGCATTATTTTATAGTATGTACGTAAGTACGAACGTTATAAATAGTATAGTTGATTATGTTAGCTCACTCAACCTTGTATTATTTTTATCGAGAAGAACTTAGTGTTAATGGGCTCCCTTTAACATTTATATCATATTATTAACATACTTTCTGTATAATATGTTTTATTTGAAAGATATTAAATCGTTATTATTATATTTTATGCCTCTAAGCTATATTCACTAAAATCTTAATATATTACATAATTTTTAATCATTTGTAAAAAAACAGGTATTAACATACAAAAGTATTTTTACTGTTCAAATTAATTTAAGAATTTGAAGATCAATAATCAGATTTTATTTTATTATATTTTCTCGTCTTAAAACAAAAGTGAAATCTTTAAAACTATAAAAAAACTTACCTCGTTACGTATAGCAAAGGGACCAGTAGATCAACAGGTAATACTATTCATTCATAACTTCGTTCGGAACTTTACACAGATTCAAAATTGTGTACCGCGCCGTGACGCGCGGGAAAATCGCGTCCAACTGACGAAAAGCGCGCCAAAACTCCTCTACTTACGTGCGGAGCTGGCCAATCAAAGGTGCTGTACGCCTCCGCTCAACTCTGTCGGCCAATGGCGTTAAACTTCAAACACTTACAATAGTTTAATAGGTTTTTCATGTCTGCATCCTTTTAATGCTCTCACTGATAAATTTTAGTTTAATTGCGGGGATTATAATTATCTGCTTGTGATATGCTATCGATTTGGCAACTAACGACATCATGGGCTTTACTTAGGACTGAATTATTTTCAAGGGGGAAGGTATTTTTTTCACATAATAACACGCCTTGTTAATTCTTATTATTAATTAAATAATAAAATGAAATTATTAAATTTGAGATTTACTTTTGGTTACAACGTAGTTTATAAACATCGAAAGCTCCACTTTTAGAAATTGGCTGAATTGGCTAATTTTTAAAATAATAATCTATGCATTTCGTCCCAATAAAACTCAACTCGCAGGAATTTTCATGTATTTTTTCTCCTCAACTCTTTAACAGCTATTTGTACTAGCCATCGCTTCCCTCAAAATACCATACTAAGTATGTATGTGCCTCGTCAACCTGAAAAATAGTTACTCTCCCATTACGCAATATTAAATTAGGATCTAACTCCCAATTTCAATATATATATATATATATATATATATATATGCACACATATATATAAATTAAATGGCTTTACTTAAATTTAGAAAAGCAATAATTCAATTTAAGTACTTTATTATGTGCCTATTTTATTCATACATACATATGTATTCTTAATATATATCGCTCTATATAAACAACATATGTTTTTACTACTTATTTTTATCTTAAGGGGCTGTGCATTTCTTGTATAAATCTTTATGTATAACTGTGTTTATGTAAAATGTTAAACCCGTTGTTAAACAAAATAAATAAATAAATTCAAAGGGCATTTTTCTAGAACCCACAATCATTGTTATAAAAACATATAAAAGGTAATTTGTTTACAGAGAATAATGTTTACTATTTGAATAAATTGATGGAAAAGGTACTTATTATTTATATAATGGCTTCATTTCACACAAAATTCGCTTTTAATTCGAACGTACGGCGGCAGTTTGAAGACGAAAGCAATAGAATATATAAGAAACTGTATAATTCGGTTTTCGGCAGAAAAAATACACTGTTTAGATACGATATAATAATGGCTAGTATACAATTTATAAAATAACGCATCGTGGGAAACTGCGTTGATTCCCATAATAAGTTAATTTACGTACGCACGTGGGAAATAAAAGCTATGCATTAGTAAGCCGTTTGCATAAGAAATTTCGACCACCCACCAAAGGTAGTCTTTCAGCTCGTTTGTCGGCTATTTTCATAAAAAACGGGTAATGACTAAAACTTCATCTTTTTATCAGAATTTACACAAATATCAAAAATATTACGAAATGGGCAAACTTTATCGATCCCACTCATGAGTTATGCGTAATCAAGATTTTGTAGTGGTATTTCATGCAGTCGATGAAAGTTATCGATAAGTGTTTTATTAAGTTAAGCCTGATTTGAGGCCGACATCTTCCCACTGAAGGCTTAACAACTTATATCGTAGCCACAATCGTTCTACGATTGTCAAGTCAACAGAACCCCGTGCCGTCCAGAAGTGTTACCGGAATTACACTGAGTGATACAGAGCCTCGGCCCTTCAGAAAGAAAGACCAGGCCAGACCTCCATAACTTCGTCCGTTGATCAGCAAGGTGCATCTCAAGCTTTTATGGTCAGGCTTTAACCACTAAAACCCTAATAGTCATAGAGAATTCTTGGCTTCAACCACCTCCATTAACTTCTATTATGAACGCGAAAGTAACTTTTCTGTCTGTTACGCTTTCACACCTTAACCACTTAATAGATTTTGATGAAATTTAGTAAAGATATAGATTAAAGGTTGAATAAGAATATGGGCTAGTTTTTATTACGATACAATTATTTTATAAGGATGAAATTCTATATGGAATCTTTGGTTTTATTGTTAACGATGATCACTGAAGATAAAACTATGAAAATTGACATGAAAAATAAAAAAACTTGGATATATAGATTTTGATCTATACACTGACTACGTTTTATATTATTCCAATTTAATGGACTTGAATTCGTGTTTCGGGAAGAATGCCTATCCATGAAGATATTGCAAACAAGCGCAGTTTATGTTATACAAATAATATATTTTATTTGGAACAGTATTTTAATGCAATAACGCTAACTAAATAAAATATTCCATTCGACTTCACTGTACTGTCACCAATCAGCGCAAAAGCTGCAGCAAAATTGGCAGTATACAAATAAAGAGTTAACTCCCTTTGCTTCAAAAGTTGTAGAATTCTTTTACAGAGTCTTACTGTGAAATATTTGATAACATTAACACAACATAAATTACAATAGTGTGTATATAATAATAAAAAATACACTATTTAATACTGCAAATACACAAGCGCCATACGGAAACGACACTTGAAACTTTTCCCGTTTAAGATTATTCTCTTTATCTATAAAATTGACGTTGACTGTGTAGTTACGTGTCACGGCGCCACTGCGCAAGCCACCATTTTGTTTCGAAATTTCCCGCCACACATTTGCGTTAACTGTTTTATGGAGATTCATGAAAAAGTGTAATTATAAAACATTATTATCTTGCACAATCTGTCTAGATGAGTGTTACGTAGAACCCGAATTAGTTTGAATCAGATGACGACTTTTATAATGGACTAAAAAAGGGATGATGACACCCTTGGTTTTGCAAATATCTGTGGGCGACGACGATCACATGCCATTTGCTCGTTTGCCGGCTTAATGTAAAAATTCAAATTATTGTTTTTTTTTTGGATAAGGCCGAAAAATTAAAAAAATATATGCGTTTTGACAGCCAGTAATTTAGTACGTGTTCGTTGTATAAGTAATCATGTTTTATGGTAAAATCTATCCTATGTTCATTTCCTCGATATGGTCTATCTGTGTGTCAAGTTTCAACTTAATCTGTTCAATGGTTAGCGCGTATGCAAATATACAAACATCTTCACAAACTTTCAGATTTACGATACTAGTAGGATGATAATCAAGCCCTAACTTATCTAAGATTAAAAAAACTGTTAGGGGTCATAGCCTTCAGTATCACTGAGATCTAAAAAAATAAAAGAATTTAGTTCGGCCTCTGTTAATGACTTCGATACTTTAATGCTAGAATTTTAGGACCATATCTGAATTATAAGATTAATTCAATACGCATTAAATTAAAATTCTGTATATGAGTCTGGTAATGCAGCCTGACAAACGAATACTTATAAATACCAGTCAAGTGCGAATTACTTTAACAGGAAAGGTTTCGGACTACTGGGCAGTATTCACGCCACTTCCTTTACCGGAGAACTACTTTTTTTAGTTTATTTACTTTCATTATCTATGTATGTTTGTTTTTTTTTATTTTATCTAAGCTTTAATTATTCAAAAGGCTATTAAAACTGAAACATAACTATTTTGTGTAATTTCAACCGTTTAAAAAAACAGTAAACGGTTAAGAAATAAATAATCAATAAATAAATATCTTTGGATACCATACACACGGCCATCTGATCCCAAACTAAGCATTAGCTTGTACTATGGTGATGAAACAACTGATAAACATACATATATTCTTAAATACATATATATGTAGATATTTATACCCAAACACGCAGAACAAACATTCCTGCTCAACACAGAAAAGTTTGACCTGGGTGGGAATCGAACCCATGATCTTTGGTGCAGCAGTCAAGTTCACTAACCCCCACACCAACCGGCCTGTCTACTAACGGCTTGAGCGTTTGTCTCACGAAAAGCTGGAAAGGAAATTATTTAGACATATAGTTTAAGAGATAATTGTTACAATAAAATATATATCAACATACTAATTAAATTAAATGTAGAAGGTTTATAGCTTTATTTTTAATTTGTTTTAAAATAACGTGAAAAATATAACGAGCATCAGTACCCCACTGGCCAGGAGTCTCCACTCCAAATACTTTAAAAAAATATCCGGACCCGAAATCCACGTACTTAATATATCTAGATATACATATTTCTCAGTCGCTTCCGCCGCCGCGCCAGTCCTGACTTTTCTTGGATGGATTTGCAAGGATATGGGGCGAAGCTAGCATCATCCCACCGTCCCATACCTACACCATGGTGCAATCAACATACTACCGGGTCTCTTGCCATCATTGCGAAATATTCCGTTTGGTTTCTTGTTTCTAGAATCGACGGAATTATTATAACAATTACAAGTAACAGTTGGTTCTGTTGAACCCTAAAAAGTATAATGTATTTTCTTAAAGTCCTTAAACTGATTAAAAAGTAATTTCACAATGTGAGTAGTAATTACATTTCTTTCGTTCACTGAAAAGAGATGGACAATATATTATATTCAGTATTGGAAAGTATCTAATTAAAGTTCTTTGTTTGAAAGACCCTACGCAATCAATAGGGTGTTCTTTCGATCGACAATTGAGTTCTATACTTGATTATGGAGATGTCAAGTATTAATTAT
Source organism: Asbolis capucinus (assembly GCA_018249125.1). Classification (NCBI taxonomy): domain Eukaryota; kingdom Metazoa; phylum Arthropoda; class Insecta; order Lepidoptera; family Hesperiidae; genus Asbolis; species Asbolis capucinus. The sequence continues at coordinate 5,157 of DWJZ01004527.1, forward strand.
ACAATTGTAAAATTGTTGTTTTTCTCAAACTACATGTCAATAGTGTTTGTTTGTTTGTTTGTTTGTTGGTATTTACAAGCTTTTATTTAACTTTCATTGTATGTTTGTATATTAGTATATTTGACTCGTAAACTCAAATCTTGCAAGCTTAATTAGACCCACTTCCTCTTACACTACGGAGCGGAAATTTTTCAAAAAGTTTTCATACTGATGACAATGCCTGCTTTTGACATGCATGACCTGATACTACGTTCAGGATTGGCTTCAGACAAGGGAACTCAACGGTTGCCAGTACAGTTATGAAATTTTGTGTGTTACTTTGCATTATGGATCTATAATTAAAGCTTGTATTTTTAAATATTTTAATAAACCCTGTTTTAAATAGACGTTACCCGTTTGTCAACACAGTAAAGATAATAAAGTTGAAAGATTTAATTGTTTATTTGTTGAGGAAAATAAACTTCGAAACTGGCGCGCTTCGAAAGATTCTTTTGCCATAAAAATCTTACATTATCCCTGATGAACATAGGCTATAAAATATTGTCAAAAATGTTACATTTCAGTATGAAAACTTCGTTAATATATCCCAAAGTGGAAAAAAATGCCAAAACAATATGTATGTAGCGTACGCTGCGGAAATAATTGATAATAGAGCATAGTGATGTACTGCGGTTTAATAGGGGACATTAATATATACAAATAATTCCGCGACACCATATGTATAACTGATACAGTTATGTCACAATAACCACTTTTTTCTGGTTCTTCTGAAGTGAAACGGGTGCGTTTTCTAGTTTATACAGTAGACACTTGTTGAGGAAACTTGCCGAGTTTTTCAATTCCTTAATATACATACATATATTACATTCGTAACTGCAATATTTAAATAAAATACACAGACTAAGCCAAGTGACAAAATTTATAGAACACGGTAAAGGTACTCTATGCAAGGGGTATTAAAATTCATCCTCTTTCATGATTACCATGGTCCATGGATTGTATGTATAATAAAAAAACAATACATTCCAAAATTGTAAATACGAGTTTTATAGACACTTACAATATTTCTGGCTGTATGAAAAAAATCCTTCGCTCATCAGTTGCGATAAAAACAAACTTCAAACTTAAATGAAACAAAACATACGCGATCAATCAACAATTAGTTTAATCTCATTGTCTGATTGTTTGTTCAACGTGATTCGACTGCACTACAGACAAATAGGTAGCTCTTCACTAATTATTGTTACACTGTGCTACAAACAGTTTTTTTACCTTATTTCACCCCCACACAAACTTTCATGCCCTATTTTAACCCGTACAAGCAGTTTCATCGAAAAAGGTTTCGTGGTTTAGGCAATTTATTTTCAAAACAATATTTCATCAAAAATGTATTGTCATCAGAACGGAAGGTTTATACAAATTTCACCTCCGTTGTGTAAAAGGAAGTAGGCGTGATTAAGCTTGCAAGATTTGACCCGAACAAACTAACATACTTATAAACAAATATGCACTGCAAGTTATATAAAAGCTTAAAAAAAGTTGGCATTATTTTGTGGGCACTTCTCCCTTCCTCCTTAGAAAGTGAACTTATTAAACTTTACATTAGTTAAAATTAATTATAAATACGTAATTTTGTTCGATCGCTTCATTTAAATCACCGAAAGCGAATTGTGTTTTAAACAGCCTAACTTTTCACATTAAAAAGTGTAAGTAATTTTGAAATTTTCCGCACAAATTATTACAAACTTTATACAAACAATAAATAAAATGAATACCCGATAACTCAGTTGTTACGTTGTCTAATGAGGGAGCGAAATCATTCTAATTGTTCCGTTCCCAACTAAGTCAGATAAATCCCTTTGGACCACTGACATATACAACGGACACGTTGTTCCATACAAAATTATAGTATCTTTTAGAGGGGGTTTGTTAATGACATTCTTGGTGGAAGATTTCTGCCAAACTTCTCATAAGAGCTGCGTCCATTGGTGAATCTGATGATTTTCTTTTATATTTCGTTATGTTCCTGGTTAACTTTTTATTGGGTGTCTTTATTTTCCTACTTCCTACAAGATAATTCCTACAAGATTTGTCGAGATGAGAAAAACGGACTACAGGTATATATATCATCTACACAGTATCTATAGGTGTTGAAAATCTTTTTAACAAGCTTTTATTACTTTTGCCTCCACTTTGAGTAGATATACGCTAATAGTAAAAAAATAGTACCATTGAATAGTATACTAATGGCAGGAAAAAATAACTGTAATGCTTAATTTGAGCCACTAGTTCCTAAATGTAAGATCTTATATGTTACCACATATTGGCAAATAAATATTGAATTTAAGCGTGTTCCGTGAATTATTGTCTGAATAGTGTATAGTTTCTGGACATATTAAAGTTACTAACACTTTGATTTGCTCAAAAATATAGGAACGCGCCAGAGAACTGACACGTGAATAAGTGACGTCTTTAAGCAGTGATTCTAATTGACTTGCAAACAATGGAACACATCAGTGATTCGGAGTGTCTTCTCTAGTACTTTAGTACAAATTAAATCAGTACTTTAAGTATATTTATGACTCTGCAGCCAACCTGCAACAAACGGAATCGTTTCATTTTTGTTAGTTTCATAACCTTAAAAAATTGCATTTTTTATGACCTCTTACGATGTGATAACCTTGAGATTTGAATAAAATATTGCAATAATTTCATAAAGTCTTATAATATTGTATTTGTACCATATGCATACATAGTCTGGCTTCAACCCATTGATGGTCCACTACTGAGCACTGATCTCTCGTCAATCCGAATCTATGAGTATAATGTAATTTACATATATATTGTTTAATTAACCATCCTCTGACCAGACTGGATATATTTTTTTAAAAACGAAGCAAGAACGAACTAAAGTTTAAACAACGCCATCTGTATTACTTGCAGTAAACTATTTTTGATTAAAGTACATCGCATCTACGACTAACATCATTTTGTGACGTGATTAAAAAAACTGGAACAAAAAGATATAAATTACCTAGAAGTTCAAAAGATGGCACTTTTTTTTAGAAACGAATCGTTATATCGGCCATGAAATACCTATGTATATTTCTAAAATAGTTTTAAATGCCTCATAACGTTATTTTGAGAATAAAACGTAAAATATCTTTATTCACAAAAAAATTAAATATATATATTTGTTAAATACTAAACTATAATAGTGAGTAATAATAATATGTTTACTTTATTAATTATTTCTATACCACAGACCATAGCGTAGCACCTTGTTTATTCATGGGTTAATCTTTTATAGCAATTGTATGATCTGTTGAACCAATTGTTCTGGAATTGACAATCGACTGTATTCTGTAGTCTATGGAGTTAAATTTTGTTGCATGTTCGATAAATGTTGGGAAATTAGGAATAGTAACAGTCATATTTAAATACGAAGAATTATTCCACATATTCATTCATCCTCTCAATTGAAGGTACGTAAACTAATTAGCAATATGCAAATTCATTGTTGTATTACTATACGTCTACCTTCCGTTTTGATAATAACACCGGCATATCCATTTATTTGAACCGCGTGATAATTTTCTATAACCGTTGTTAGAATAGCAGCTGTGTTTGTGCATTTGTGTTGAAAATCACCGAACGTTCCAGAATGTCGAACGACCACGAAGCACCGCTGCCAGAAGGATGGGAGATGAGGACAAGCCGGTCGACAGGAATGACCTACTTCATGAACATGTACACGAAGAAATCTCAGTGGGAGCGGCCCGAGGCCCCCGCTGATCCTGGGGAAATTCGTTGCAGCCACATCCTGGTGAAACATGCCGAGAGTAGACGTCCTTCATCATGGCGTGAGGAAAATATAACTCGAACCAAAGACGAAGCATTAGAGATTCTGAAAGGTTATCGTAAACAGATTGTAGCAAACGAAGCAACGTTCACAGATATAGCATCTAAATACTCTGATTGCTCTTCAGCTAAGCGTAACGGAGACTTAGGGATGTTTGGTCGTGGACAGATGCAGGCTCGGTTCGAGGAGGAAGCATTCAAGCTGAAGGTCGGCCAGCTCAGCAAACCAGTGGACACTGATTCTGGCTACCATATCATTCTGAGAACTGTGTAAATTTTGATTTAACATTCTTTTATTATTATGTGGTGTTTGTGTTAGGTTACATTCTATAAAGCACTAGAAAGATAAGTTTGGCTAATTAAGAAGCCACAAATAAAATAATGCTTTCTGTATAATGAAACATCAATAACCTAGCAACTATTCTAAAAACTGCTACTCAAACCAATCAACATTAAACAAACAACATTGGCTAACAAGATTGTGATTTTCTTAGTAACCACCTCGTTATACATATAGCCACACTGTTAACTACAAAACTTGGTCATCTTTGAAGGTTGTGGGTATGATTCCCACCCAGGTGAAACTTCTCTGTGATAAGCAGGAATGTCAGTTCAGCGTGTAAAAAAAACAGTTATGTTAGCTATGAATACCTTTCTAGAGTGGCTCTGAAAGCAATTTGAGTAATTTGTTAGATAGATTAGCTTACATTAAAGTTAAATCATGAAAATGTAATAAGACTCCTACACTAACTTATTTTGAGTTTTTCTAAGTAGATCCATTAATCTGTTAAGAGCGCTTCCAGGCTTTAGAGGAGTGTGAAAAACGACAGGTTCTGGTTGGTAAGATCTAATGATTGCAGCTTTTTAATAAAAGAAATTATAATAATAATTTAAATAACAGTATTTAAAAAAAAAATCTGAGTACTGTCTGTTAGCTTTTTAACTACTTCAGTTCAGTAAAGAGTAATTATTAGTAGTATTGAATGTTAGCAATTTAGTACAGTGTAATCTCCACGAAACAACAATCTTAGTTCAATATTTCACTTTAATAAGTAAGTCAATGGCTCAGTTAGTTGAAGTATTATTTTATGAGTTTGTGAACTATGATTGTAATAAAATGGAATGCAAAAATATACTATGGTTAACCACTGTTTGTTTTCAGACAATCATTTTAAATTTCAGTATTTATAAGTATAACATGTAAAAAACCACATTGATTGTACCAGTCTTCAAAATTCAAAATTTGTTTTCGAAGTCAACATTATTTACATCTACATTCTTATGTAGCTGATAAAATGTTTAAGAAAATATATACTGATATTTTGTAACTCGATTTAAGTATGAAATTTGTCTGGTTTAGTAATAAATACTTTCTACAAAAAAAAGTGCTTTGTTTTTGACCTAATAAATATTCTTTGTTGTAGGATGACTGTGTTTGTGTAGTAGGTGACAAATGGTACCAAGAATCTTCAAGAAAGTATCTTGATGTACCATCTGACAGTGAATCCTTATAATTTTATTGTTGTTATAGACAGGCAAATGAGCAGATTGTTTATCTGATGGTCAGTGACCACTGTTCATAGATATTACCAATACCAGGTTACGGTGCCAGTTATGAAGGAGCATAAAATAAGATACAATACATTGCTAAAGTAACTGGGTTGTCTCCCAATGTGGATTTGGTATTGTAGACTGCCCCGATAATAAACACTTATAGCACCACGGTGGTTGTTCAAGGGTTTTGAGATTCTTTCAATAAGACCTTCGCTAGGGAGTGAGCCAAAAGATATATGATTATTTTATTCTAATTCTATTAATTTAACATTTCTCCTTAAATTATTTTAACAATGGAACAAGCTTCGTTGGCAACTTTGTAGTACTTGCATACAAAGAGGGAGTTCGGTTTCCGAGGCACACAGTTGTGTGACAGATGGATGTTAGCTAATTGTGTTTGTTAGTTATTTAGTTGTGTGTAATAAAAAGTAAGTCCATGTGTTATTCCAGAGTATAATCTACCCCTGTGTTAAACTTCATTAATCCTCACAAACTTTGGCATTTATATTTTTAGTAGTATAGAACTCTTTAAATAACTAACTGCTCAGTACTCAAATTAACAAATTAATATAAAATTATTTTGTTTCAGTTTTACATAGTTTCTGACGGGTAAGTATTATATTATTAAAATTCTTAGCATTCTTCAAGTTTCTGTCAAGTCCACAAACCAACAGATTTGAACCCGGGATAATAATCTTTCGTTCGGTTGAGAAACTCAATGCCATGGGGTAATAAGTATAAAAAATAATGAATTTTTTACAACGTAGTAGTGTTTATTATCTAACAAATATTTCATATATAAGACCATTGCGCTTTACGTCATATAGTACCTAACATGTTTAATTTGCTATTACGGGCCAATATTATTATGTCTCAAAACCGACAACGTACTATGTAAATATCGGAAAAGTAATCTAAAATTAAATTAAGACTACATTTAAGAATTTAATCTCCAAATTTATGTGTACATTATTATAATTTTAACAATAAACAAGTATTGACAAAGAGGAAATATCAGTCAAGTCTCCGACGAACCCAGCCTCTTCGTCGAAAGACACGAACTCCAAAATCTCAACACATTTTTTTGGCGTTTTTGATCTTGTTCTGCTACAAATTAACTGGCACTTGATACTTAAGCTAGATTTATGATATAAGTACATTCATTTTTAACGTGGATAGCGTCCGGCATCCTGATGGATATAACAAAATATGTTCCTGTCACCGTTTTACAAAGCCTTCGCGTCTTGATTGTCCTGACTGTTTCTTATGAGCACGATCGAATCTAAAGTGGATTCCTTCACAGATTGAGGAGCAGGGGTCCAGATCGGTCCGATGATGGGCGGGGATCTCTTGCCTCCCCATGCGCTGAACTTAACTTTCCTCTTACCATCCTTCTTCAGATTAATATCCGAATACGTATGACCAGGCTTGAAAAGTCTTGGCAACGACTGTATGAAAGTCTTGAAAGGTAACTCGTCTCTTAAAATCCTATCATCGACCTTGGTACTCAACGCCAGGATTTTTATCGGATGCCGTTTATCAATTGAAGGAATAAATTGGAAACTGGCAAGATTCAACCTATCGGTCGGGGCATAGTTCGATACAATTCGAGTTAATTCTGGCACGGATGCAGAGTAAATGACTTTAGTTCCTTTGGCGCCAGGTTTGTAAATCATTTGTCCGCTGCGTTTACCTCCCCATGGACTGAAACGCACTCTTTTCGGCATGCTAGGTTCTCTGAGATTTGAAGCGCGCTTCCAAGTCCACATGTGTTCGATGTTCGGCTTATCTCCTCGTTTACCACCCCAAGGGCTAAAGCTTCGCCTGTCAATAGAGTTCGATATAGTCATATCAGTATTATTTTCTTCGTCTGCTCCAAAATTTTGTACTATAAAAGGGACCGCTGGTTTGTCATCGTTGCGCACATATATTGACGGATCCAGATCTTCACCGTTCGCATCCCAACGCCTGTCTCTTGCATCCTCTTGTATATCTTCTTCTTCAATTGTCCGCCTTTTCCGCTGAAGGTCAATTTGCTCTTGTTGGTAATACTGAGGTTGTTCTGCGTTAGCAGTATTTTGAAATGATTCGTATTCGTTTCTTGCTGACGGCAGATTAAAGAAGTTTGCGATGGGTAACGGTTGATACTGTACGGAGTCCACGGGATCCAGGATACCGTCCGATGCTGGACCAGCGGTGTTGATGTACTGAAGGCTGGCGGAGCCAAACCATAGGGTGATGATGACCCAGTAATGCGCCATTCTGAAACAATGAACGATGTATTAGAATAATGTAGTAATACCCACAATAATCAATGATAGCCTAGTGGTTTGAACGTTATTCTCTCGAATGTGAGGTCCTGCGTTCAAATCCGGTGTCGCACACCTTTAATTCTCAAAGTCATGTGCGTATCAAAAGTTGATTATCACTTGCTACGGTGAAGGAAAACACAGGGAGGAAACCTGCACTCCTAAGAGTTCTCCATAAAGTTCTCAAAGGTATGTGAAGTCCACCAATCCGCACTTGGCCAGCGTGGTGGACTAAGTCCTGTACTCCTCACATTGTGAGAGGAGATCCGAGCCCAGTAGTGGGATATTTCTGGGTTGAAATGGCCCCCAATATTATAGGCATGATGTTTTTACAGCTAAAGCGATCTTTACTATAATATCAACTATGATATTGTTAACTTTATAGTGACCTATTCCAGGTCTACATTTCTTCACGAGGAGAGTGTCCGTTTGCTGTGCGCATGCAGGCTATGAAGTGTCAAGCCTTATGAACAGTAAATTACAACACATTTGAATAGAAATGAGGACCCTGCCTGAAGGAAAAGGGCCCGTGTTCGACTAGTACAAAAATCACATTTTGATAGGCCGGTTGGACTAGTGATTAGTGAACCTGACTTACTACACGGAAGGTCTTGGGTTCGATTCCCACCTAGGTCAAACTTTTCTGTGATGAGCAGGAATGTTCATCTTGTGTGTATGGGTGTAAATGTCTGTATACATTTGTATTTAAAAATATATACGTATGTTTATCAGTTGTCTGATCAGCGCAAGCTAACGCTCAGTTTGGGGTCAGATGGCTGTGTGTGAGTTGTCCAAAGATATATATTTATTATTAGTATCACTTAGATCTTCTATGGTCTATGATAATGTCAGTGATATTTTTGGTATATAGTAACTGTAATAACAGCCACAGGCAGAATAGCAGCTGCCAACTACGGAAGAGCAAATTTAAAAAAAAATAGATCTATATAAATTCAGCATTTATTACAATTTACTCGATGAAGAGTAGAAAAGAGCATTTAAATTTACTGAAAGTATTTTCTGAAATTCAACAATTTTGTTAAACCCCATGGGACAGGGAATAAACATACCTTATTTCCATAACCAGTATTATAAGAGACTTCAATTTCGTCATGGAACGAGGTCATTACAATGAAAATAATTTTAGGATTCTGCGGGTATAGGAAGTAAAGAGAGCATACTCCACCACGCTGCTCCGTTGCGGATTGGTGGAGGAGTTAGTGGCCAACCCAAGTATCGGAAGTTTTTATACCGCCCAAAGGCCGCCATCTAACGATAACAACTGGATTAGATGGCTTTATATGCCCTTCAACGTTCATGAAATTAATGCCACTAGCGGTCACCCATCCTCCTACTGACCGCGCCCTCTGTTGCTTAACTTTTTCGTTCGCTTCCAACCGAAACAAGCCTCCAGGCTATTTAAGGTTGAAATCAAAAAAGAGAGCTTAATTTCGTTTTATATAGTTGCCTTATTTTTTGTCATTTCGGTTTAGTTACAATTTAATTTAATTTTAGATGTCCAAGAATAAATCAAAGCTTTCGTAAACGAAGTAGCGGGTACCAGCTAGTACTAGAATAAAATATTTAATAGTTATGAAGAATACTACAAACTATTCCCAAGGTCCAAAACAAACATTTGAAAGCGTTGCGTATTATCTTGAAACAGTTCTGTCGTAGGAAGTGCTTGCGTCCGTATTATGAAAATATTGATTCCAAAAACAAACTGAGTGTTCACATGGTAACAAAAATAACGTTCTATTTTTGTATGTTATTACATTTATATGAATTGCTGGTAGAAACTGTGAGGACCTCTAGGGATGTACCTTATTTTGAAAATGGAATTCTATAAGATACCTGATATATGTCAGGTTACTTTTAAGATCATAATTCATGTGTTGCGTACGGAAAGGCTCTGCAATCTCCATATCTGTATTACCTAATTGGAAAAAAACATGCCGTCTGGAAGTGTGGAAACGTTGCTACTAAACCAATAAAGTTATGGAGCAGGTTCCGATATTGTATGGCAGGGGTTGGCAACCTTTTAAGAGGGTCACATATGTTATACGGTTATTGTTGCGGACCACTTTTCTTTATTGTTGTTAGATACGTACTCTCATTTTAAAGTAACGGATATTCGACATGACTTGTTATTGTGATCATCGCGCGGGCCACACCGCAGTGCGATACGGGTCGATGTGGCCCTCGGACCACGGGTAGATGACCGCTGTTTTATTGAATAGAGTCTCCGTAATGGAAGTTAAAGCGTTAACTTTTAAACTTGGTAATATTTCGAAATAGGAGATAGGTCCTTGATTTTGGTACTTATATTTTGTTTTTATAATTCGGCCTGA
>DWJZ01004528.1:0-15231 GCA_018249125.1 Asbolis capucinus
TGGCAGACTTCACACACCTTTGAGTTTTACAAACTCCCCGGCATGCAGGTTTCCTCACGATGTTTTCCTTCACCGTTGTAGTGAGTGACATTTAAATGCTTAAAACGCACATAACTCCGAAAAGTCAGAAGTGCGCGCCCTGGAAATAGAACCCGGGCCCCCGAGTAGGAGACCGAATTCTTAACCACTAGGCTATCACCGCTTTAATATCTAATAACTTGCTACAATAGTGCGGTTATAGAACTGCTTCTGAGTTTTTCGACTCCTACGACTTCGACTTGAGGTTTTATTTCGGAAGCCATGACAATAATGTATTGTTACTTTATATGAGAAATCTGAGTATAGACACACATAAGAACAGAAACACAGTATACCTAAGTTGTACACAGTTGACTTATGTAGTACATGGGTCGGCAACCTTTTTTTTAAGAGGACCACGAATGTTTTAAAGATATTAGTGTGGGCCATATTTTTTGCGTCGTCGTTGTTAGGATCACATGAAACATCAAGTTGCTTCGTGTAAGTACATAAGGTCTGTGCGTTGCAATTGCATACGACCGCATGCGTCCGACGGGCTGCGGGTTGTCGACCCCTTATGTAGTAGATTATATTACATAAGTATTTTACAACACATGGTCTCCGTAGAACTTTCCCCCCATCCGTTTACGGGCCCTCAAACTACATTCAATCAAAAAAGACTACTAAGTTGCCACAGAAAACATCTATTTAACATATCGACGGTGGGCGATAGAGGTCGCTATTATCAGCAGGCGTTTATTAAAAAAGGCGGCTGGATGATGGAGCACTAGCGAGCCAACCCGCCATTACTATATGACAGCTGTGACCGATCGCAGACAACTTCCTGCAGACGAAACTGTCACCAGACAATGGCCTACGGAGCTATCTTTCATCACGATGAAACTGCGTTTAATTGGACATTGGACCCGCGAAACTTCTCCATTACTAGTAACTTATCTTACTTTGCTTCGGTTAAACTTCATGACCTGTTGGTTTTGTGGTTAATAAACGTGACCGCTAAGCTTAAGGACGTGGGTTCGATCTCCATCAAGAATAAACTCTTAGGTTTTAATAAGTATATATTTAAAAATATGTTTATCAGTTGTCTGATCACTAACAACATAAAACCAATTTTGAAAGGAGATACACAAATTGTTATGCCAAGCTTAAGCAGTAAGGTATGTTTTTAACCTAATATCGTCGCGGACACTAAACATTTTAAGTGCAAATGGGTACTCACGATGTGTTTATTATTCTACCGATATTTCGACTGAGTGGCATGGCGGGTACGGCAAAACTGCCAGTAAAAACCGCATTCAAATCTGATCAGACATTTCTAAGATTAGTTCACATAAATACATAAAGTAACCGACAAACCGACGGACAAATAAACATTTAGAAAGTCTTAGGTTTCATTTACCAACTAAAAGCCCAGTAATGTCTCCCAAATATTTTCCAAGTACAGACAGCACAGTTACAAAATTACATATATTTATTATTGTATTAAGATAATTGATAAACGAATAATTATTCAAATATTCAAATCAAGGTTCAGATATATCAATTCATGAACGTCATTGTCTTATATATTAGTAGTACCTGTCATATTGTATCGTTTTACATCTACTAATTATTAATGTTTATTCTTCGATTTATAGACACAAGTATTACGCGTAGGTATTGTATTCAATTATATTATGGTTAATAATTTATTTAAAAAAATCTTATTAACATTTTTTATACTATAACCAACCTCAAAGGGACTTTTATTCTGTACATGTGAATATGTTTTCAAAATTTTGATGAAGGCTAATAACGAGATGGGACAGAAAATTGTATTTTTTAAATTATTTTCTGTCTGAACATCACGTGAAAACCTCCTCCATTTTTGAGATCTGTTTAAAAAAGTCGTGACGTCACTAGCCTACTGGAATCGGGTTGTTCAAATTACACCAATTAGAATAATTTACAGTCAGTCTGATACCAGCAGCAGTTGAGAGATGTCGTGTTTTATTATTCAAACGCTTCACAGGTACTTGATTATGTAACATACTGTCCAAAAAACTTATTTCTAACGACTACAATTAATAGGCTTTTTATGCAAATATAAAAATGTTTTTAAATTATTGAATAATACGTTGACCATGAAACATTTTTAATCATACCAAATTTTCAACGACACGTGTCGTGATTCAAATAAACCAGAATTAATTTTTATAATCATATACGCAGAACACATCAGCCAAAGATCTTATCTCAAAATGGGTCAAAAACCGAATTAAATTCGCGTTGTATGAATGTAACCATATTTAAAATATTGTATGTATTACCTAAAAATTCTGTGAAATAATTAGATTAACGCAGAATGATATTAAAATCAAATAAAAGCACTCGATTCCCAACCTAAAGACTTATTTAATGAAATAAGACAATTTTATATATTTAAAGAAATAGTACATTTATTTTGGTTAAAATGTGATACATATTTTTTGAGCATTTGAAAAATATAAGCTAGTCACTTATTTTAGTACAAAAATATGACGGAATAATTTTAAGTAGATAAAATATGACCGAATATTGTTACGTAAGGATCATTGTAAAGGCTCAGGACTGGTCACAGTGGCAGGAGAGGCGTATGTTCAATAGTGAACTTGTAAAGGCTGATGGATGGATAGAAGGATAATTCTGCTGTAAATTCTAATACATCAAAGGTTGATTGATAAAGCCTTCATTAGAATCACTGACTGTACAATAATCTTTACAGGGTGTGTCATCAGAATTAAAAAAAATCCATTACAGAAATGTCAGTAGTTTAAGAAGACCTTACGGAGAAAAAAAATACAGATATATTAACTACAGATTACAAAATTACAGATAAATATAAACTTCGGAACTTTATCGTATCAATTCATAACATATTGTTTTAATTTCTCCGAAATTCGAAATTAAGATCGTGCACCGAAGAAATTACACGATTTATAAATGGGCATACACACGGTCTTGAACTGGTTAAATCTTTTCAACTTATAACGAGGTTAACTTCAATGCCAAGAGGTCAACTGGATTGATTACGAAGTTATCATTTGTTAAGATTTCGGAAAAAAAAGAATTTTGATCGTTATTTGAGTGAAACCTTTTCACCTCGTTAAGTTTCTAGTACATTCAGGTCAATCAACAAATGACTCAGAACTTCAGAACGGAAGAAAAAATTCTTAACAAAAAATTCCCAGTGATTAAATCAGTCTCAACTATAATTCCCAATAATTTTAATGATAAACCAATTCTTAAGGTAATTTCGAAATGTCAAGATTACGTTGTACTTTGCATAAAGTGTTTTTCGTGTTGCTATACCACCAATTAACGATAAAGAAAGCAGCTGTCATTGATCTCATACCTTAAACTTGATGTAAGTGTTAAAAAGTATTCGGTAAAATTATTTCTTTTGAGATCCAATGTTTTACTTTTATTTTCGGAAAAAGAACGACGCGATAACCGCCTGATTCCGAATCCTGCACGCACATAATTTCCAAAAATTATATGCGAATTAAAAAAGCACTCGATTTAGTCGAACAAAAACATCGAACATCAGAGAAGACGGAAAGAACGGAAGACCTAGAATTAAACACATTTGAGAGTTGTACATGAAATTTCTTAAAAACCGACATCTACTACATTACGAGGACACTTGGCCACAATGAACCACGGCCTGCACACCTCACATTATGAAGCCCAGCAGTTACGTTGCACGGACGGTACGATAATTAACACACATTCAGGGTCGAACATAAATCGTTTCAAATATATACGATCACAAATCTGACAAACGATATTTCCCTACTTCGGTGAGATTGTTGTAGCTGGAAACGTGGCGTGAAATGGCCAGTTAGTGAGTAATATCATGTTATTTGAGGCGACGAGGGCGAGGGAACTCGTGACGTTGCTAGAGATGTCCCACTAAGTGGTTTTATTCGATTCGAATCATTCGTTTGAATAAAAGGAATGCTGCGAATATTATCGCAAAAAATTGTATTTACTCTTAACATTGTTTCGTATTTATTCTTTAACAGGAATGTGGTGTAGGTATATGTAAATATATTTTTAGTAGTAATAAATTAAAGGAAGAATTACTAATATGTCACACACAAATACAAGGGTTCAATTATAATAATTATTAGTACTATTACCTAAAATTACGATTTAGAATATTGAGGAAATATTTTCACTGAAAATGGAAGCAAGTTTCTTACTGTATTGTAACGTTGTATGTTTCAGGAATTCATTGTTAGCTTGATGGTTTAAATATTGATTGGATGGTCCTAGGTTCAACTCCTATCCAAAAATAACAAAGTAGCGTGCTTCTTAAAAAATCCGGTCCGAAGAAATTATTCGGAAGACATCGTGACGAAATCTGTACTCCTGAGAGTTCCCTATAAAGTTCCAGAAGGTGTGTGAAGCACTCGACTAATCACTCGGCCAGTGTAAGAGAAAATCCGAGCCCAGCAGTGGGATAATTATGGGGTGCAATAATTGATTGTTATTTAGAATCATCGACTCATATATATCCAGCTAATCCCATCCCTTATGTTCGCCGGTGCGCAAGTCTTGGTCACGAATACACTCTGCTGACCCTACCGGCTATACCTTCACATCTTAAAGGGATCGTTTAAAAAAAAGATCTAAATTAGCTTAAAAGTATGTTAGGATCCGATACCCTAAAAAAACATATACACAATACGTACATATTATATACGTATATATGTTCGTATCATTATATCAATACTACTAATGGGACATCCTGCATATTACAGCATATATCTACGTATGTTGTGAAGAAAATTGTAAATCAAGGAAATTTCGAGTCCAAGAATCGATTAATTATGGAATTGTATTCGATAAAAGACATTAAATAAAATTTTAGACGACAGTTAATTTATTAAAAAACCGATTTCAAATTACATCGACAATTAATAAAAAGTTATAACGTAGACGATGTCAGTTAAATAAAAACTAACAAATTTAATAAATAAGTATAAGTATAAAATAAGTATAAATAAAACTGATAACTCAAATAGTATCATTACATTACACATTATATTAGATGTCCCTCAATTTAATTTAATTTAAATGGGATTAAGTGGCAAGCATTAGCTTTCGAATAAAAAAAAACTAAATCGGTACACCCACGAGCATAAAAAAGTATAGTCCAGTTGACAACATTACTTACATTTACATGTTACCTACATTAAATTACCCTAGATGGCAGTGTTACTAAATGCCGAGTAAGAATCGACTAATTATAATAAGACGAATGTTCATTTATTATAATACTTGTAGTTAGGGATACTGTAAAATAAATTAAACGGTACATGCATAATTTTACACTAAGCCTTTACACTATTAGCTTCACTAAACACATTCATTTAATGCCGGCTGCCTACGAAACCAATTTTATTAGCATTTTAGCATACCACAATCAGCCGGCTGATTCTCGTTTTATAAATTTCAAAGTCGTTGAAATTTAAAAGTCGTTCGATTACCGTTCAATCGGAATTTGGTATTCACATTTATGTTAAATGTGGTCTAATAGAACTTCACTCTCTGTGATCAGAATACCATTGACATTTCGTTGCCGAACGACTTTTGAGTCGATGTCATTTTATATTATCTGTGTGTCAATAGAACTTGCACAAACGAACTCTCTAGGATCGGGATACAGCTGACACTTCGATGACGAACGACTTTTGATTAGATGTCGTTAAATGCACTTTAAAGACGATTGACGGATGTCAAATTGCGCTTCAACGACTAAGTCGCACATCGTTACACTGTTGAGAATGGCTCTTGAAACGAGAATCGCCCAACAGGCTTGTTGGTTAGATCTAAGTCAATGTAAAATTGGCAGATTATTTACCCGTTTCTTGCTATGCAGTAATAAATACATCGTTTTATCATTCACCCAGCTTGCGACTGTCGTGCAGTGTTATTTTAGGCAAGATATATTGTTATGATAATAAAATAAAATAAAAAAATAATTCTATTGTTACTTAAAGTTTATAAACAAGGATATGACTTGGAACACATTGGCTTTCAAGCCTTTTTTTGCAATAAAAGTTGCCTATGTTTTTCTTCAAAATCTATTCTACCTCTGTACCAAGTTTTACGGAAATTAGATCAGTAGTTTAGGCGTGATTGACAGACACAATATATGTATATGATATATTAGATTTACGTTAAATAATTGTTAATGATTAATGCTATATTATCATGATAATAGTTCGTCCTTTTTTTCTTTTTTTTTACACTGTAACTTTTGTTCAGTTCTGTATATTTTTTTCTCCGTTTGTAAACTATATGTTATACATACATTCTCTGCATATTCATACATGCTAAAGGTTTAAAAAGACGACATATAGGATAATTTTCGCGTTTATAATATTAATAAGGATTACGGAAAAAGCTTAGGTAACTTTGAATGTGAAGCACCAATGATAATTTTAATAATTTTGTCTGAGACAGTTTGTCGATGCAGAAGTTAGACACTAACCTTGAATTGGATACGATATTACAAGATATATTTTAAAATAAATTGCCCTGTCAAAGTTAGAGACTTATTCCTTAGTATATTTATATCCTATTGCCAAATTACTTATTTGTCTGCATATTTGAATATATATTACATACTTATGACTTGGGAATATATTTGTATTGTTAATAAATACATTTAAATAAAAGCATCCAAACTTATGCTCCTGCAGTAGTTTCCTGAAGAAAAATAAACGCTAGTAGTCACACAAATAGTATGAAATAAGCGCAAACACACATTCCAAAACTAAGATTTTCTATGTGCCAACACAAATACATTTCACTGTTGTTCAGTACTACAATTTTGTGCCAAATTTCATTCAAATCTGATCAGTAGTTATTGTGTTAAAGAGTAACAAACATCTATCTATCCTTGGAAGGATCATTATTTTCAATTTTATAATAATAATAGGAAAGTTAATGTAAAGCTTGTACAACAATTACAACACTTGTAATATCGTATCTTAAATTAAATTTCTGAATAATGTTAATCAACAGTTAGTCTTATGTAATATACTAAGCTACAGCTAAGTGATATAATTACGCCCACTAAGAATTTACATTTCAATGAATATTAAGAAATTATTGTAATACACATTAATTTTTATTCAGTATATTTTTAAATAAACTTTTTAAACAATTGTAACACGTTCTTATAACTTTTTTTTTACTGGTTGGTCTAATGGTTAGTAAACCTGACTGCTTTTGGTAGATACAAGAAAAATTACGTTCTTAATTATATTGAAAATTCCTACGTGATAGAAATTATTTTGAATTTCTATTTACTAAGCCGGAGCTTGTTGATTCGGTCCTCACCCAGAGCAAAATGAGCAGGAATGTTTGGATGGATAGACAGATGGATGGATTTTTCTTACGGAAAAACTACTGAAAGGATTTGAATATAATTTGGGACAGGGATAGAGTGTAGTTTGGACTGTAACTTTCTATCAAGATACCACACGGGCGATGCCGCAGGCGGAACCGCAGGCGAAACCTATTTTATTATAACCAAAACAACTTTTATAATACAAGTTTCTAACCCTGATACACTCCCTTGTCGCGTATTAAATCTATGCCACACGATGACCGATTTGATAATGTGGTATTGTTCTGTTATTTCTTTGTCATAACATATCATTTAAATAGATTATTGATATCATTTAAACACACAAATCAAATTAATCAATTCTATACAAGGTTGATTATAAATAAAACCAACCTCACATTTATCAAAACCGATATCTGTGACCGGTAATCGTTAACCGTAACCTCTAATCGGTTCCCATAACGGTTAGTCAGAAAACTGCAACTCTAGAACATGGTCTTCGTGATAATTTATAGGTAAAATCGTAAGCATAGAACGTGCGCCGACCGGTGTAAAATGATGTAGTTCGAACTACAACGAACGCCCTCCATCTTTAACGGTAAAGGAATTCCCAGCTGTTCATACACACATTTTAATATCTACGAAAGCTTTACGTACTCGCGCTTCTAGACAAAGACAAAGTCTTTTCTGTTATCGTTCAAGCCAAACGTTAATGGCTGCCAAACGCTTATTCAAAAATGTATGTTAATGGCGTTTATTGCGAAAAAACCGACGCCATATTTTACTGCACCTAACATACATTTTTGAAATAGCTTTTGACGTGATTCCTAACAGAAAACGCTGAAGCAATTTTTAATCGGCTGCAATTAAGGTGAAAGTTTGTGAGTATGTTTGTTACTCCTTCAAGCAAAAAGTACTAAACAGATATTAATGGAATTAGGCACAAAGATAGATTTTATCAATCTACCATGTCAGTAAACCACGGGTGCAAACTAGTTATAAGCAAATCTTGGTAGTTGTGGTTTAAGCTGTTTAGGAACAATGTTTGCCAGTATACCAATTTTTGTCAATATTTTACAACACGAATTGATCAAATAAAATATTTTTACTTTTAACTAAAGAAATTTTTATTTATACATACCCATTAAGAAGTCACTATTCACATATTTTATGGAGTCATGTAGTGAAATTTTTATATAATATGTCCTCAAGTATACTGAAATCCGGTGTAATATGTTTGTACATAACATACATACTTGTAATTCTTCCTAATACAAAAAATACGTAAGTAACTTTGTCAAGAAATCCTGTTGCAATTAATTATAATGTTTTACACTAGATGGCGACCGTACCGCAGGTTTATGAGTTACAGTGTATTCAAATAGAAAACGTTTCCTTTATTTAGATACATTAAAATATAATAATGTAATAAAATAATTATTTTAATATAATCTCCGCTAAATAAACCTTAGGCTTTAGTTTTCAATATTTAAATATTACTAATAAAGTAACTTAGCTACAACAAAAATAGGTATAGTATACATCTTAAATTTTAAATTCGAGGTCGACTTCTTTCCTAAATGATCGCAAGCAGGTAGGTATGCTAATGATCAAAGAAGCTTAATAAATAAGACATAGCTGTATAATTTCAAAAATAAAATTGCATGTCATTCGAAGGCGTGGAGATATGCGTAATAATTATGTGATTTATATTAAGGTAATGTCTCCGGTCATGTATTTTCACTGTCGAAAATCGGTGCAACTTATGCAAGAACCAGAGGTTCGTTTGACCTAGTAAATCGAGCTTTGCTACGGTATAACATGGATGAATTTTTTTAATTGTTATTTTTATTGAAATAGTTTACATTAAATGTCGAGGTTAATAAAAACACTACCACCAGCTACTACCACCAAAACACTAATACCTAGCTTAAAATTTTTCAATGAAAATCGCATCCAAATCGGATCAGCTGTGTCTGAGATTCATCATTGCAACCCGTAACACTCTACTGCTCTCAGGTCTCCACTTACATGTGAATGGGCCACTTCTCACACTACAACGCCAAGTTCGGATTGTTAAACTATACAAACCTTCGAGAACTTTCTAGGTCACCTCGTCCTATATCATTCGTACCCCGAAGGAGTGGAACGAGTTGTATTCCCGATCCGCGTCGGTATTCCCGTTTGATTATAACGTAAACGTCTTCAAGTTAAGAGTTAATAGGCTTTAATTCGTAATTGCGTTTTACCATGAAATACCATGTACTTACCATCAGGTGGTTTTATAGTCAAGCTCTAACTGAATATAAAAAAACAAATACGTAGAATAAAAAAGATACTATTTTGGTTTACATGTAAATGACAGAGAGCTGGCAAAATTCTTTAGTTCTGAAATTACTTCTTCGTACACGAAATAACACCTAATTATAAGGTTGATAAAAAACGTATAATTAACAACCATGCGAGTAGAGCTGGACTCGGTGAAAATTTTTCTATTTTGGAAAAAAATCCAGATCGATTTGCACCGAGTAATTTGTATATTCTTGTCACTGATCACCAGTTCCAAGACATCGAATGTCATACTTGACATCCGTACCGCCAGACGACAACGCCTTATCGACTTTTTTGTCACCAACCAGCAATAAATCTTAGAAACTCAACTCTCGGAATATTATTAACTAGCGCTGTGACATGTACATAAAATAGATAAAATTGGAGTGCCTATTTGTAATATAAAAATAACCGCTTTATAACCGCTAAATGCATATTTATGTACCTATTCATGATACATATAATCAAATAACTTTTATTACAATTGTTCGTTAATGTGTTTG
This sequence comes from Asbolis capucinus, assembly GCA_018249125.1. Taxonomy (NCBI): domain Eukaryota; kingdom Metazoa; phylum Arthropoda; class Insecta; order Lepidoptera; family Hesperiidae; genus Asbolis; species Asbolis capucinus. Next base: position 10,261 of record DWJZ01004528.1, read on the forward strand.
TTTATTATGGCTAATCTCTGAAACGACTGGACCGATTTCGGCAGGACTTTCACTGGCAAATAGCTGATGTAATAAGGAGTATTTTTAGAAGTAAAATAAAGTAAAATTAGCATTCTATACGGGAAATAGAGATTTATAAGTAATAATAAAAGTTTTATAAATTCAATAAGTTATAAAATTTGCATACTAAACAGTAATTATTTTATTAATCTTCACTCGGATGCAATAGCAGGCGAACTCGTATTTATAAAAACGGCCATTTGTTTTTTCCAAATATTTTCTACGTACACACAACATTTCACATTATTTAATATTTAATAACTAGAGTCCGACCACATCTTTGCCCGCGTGGTATGTTGATAAATATTCGTACGTATAAACGTTATTCCATGATCTATCCCTGTGCCAAATTGTATCGCGATCCGTTCAGTAGTTATTGTGTGAAGGAGTAACAAACATCCATGCATTCTTACAAACTTTCGCATCAATAATAGTAGGATTATATTGTAATTAGGTAATTGCGCGGATACAAGTGCTGTGTTATTCGCGAATCTCATAATGACTAAGGGGCGTAAATGTTATTTGGGTGGCTGGTAATGCATTTTTGCAAGCGACTGAACGTTACGCAAGGATGCCTGGCAACTGGTTCGACCGGTTCCAGATCTGGGACAGAACCTCTTCGCTACGATATTACCGCTAATAGATATCGAACAGTCAGAAGCGACGCCATCATTGCCGGGGAGTTCAATTTGCTTTTATTTTAAACAATCTTGCTTTATCTACCTGTTGCCGGCAAGCTGTTATTATGACTTCGTTTGGCTACGGACTCGTGGCTATTCGCGGCTACGCCCGCATATTGACTAAAAGTGGCCTATGTTTTATTTAAGACGATAACTATTTCTGTGCTAATTGAATACTGTCCGTTAAGTAGTTTTAACGTGAAAGAGTAACAAACATTAATTCTCACAAAATTTCGCATTTATAATATTAGTAGGATAATACGACCGCGGTAATCCGACCAGTATTTTTAAACTGTAACGGATTCTGTAACGACGTTTCGGTTTAAATAATAATCGTGACTACCCACTTTAAATTTTTTTAATATCCAAGGTGAAGTATAAAATCAAATCTGACAAACATTGTGCAGTAACTATTTGTCGTCCGGAATATTTCAGACTTTTTTAAAACCTTTTTTTACTATCTTGGAACATCGTACATCGACGAGTCAGCACAATAGTGGTGTCGCGTCAAACTTACAATCTGGGAAATTTTTAAGTACAATTGATAATGTCGGCTTACAAGCAAGTCCGGATTACCGATTTCCATTGTCTCTTGCTGTTAAGCCGTATTTCCATAAGCGTGCAATTTAACAGAATGGTGTTTAAAATATACCAATGTACTCGTATATTTACAAATTACTAGTATTCCGCGCGCAACTTCTCCCGCGTGGTATTTTTATAAATCACCCTTGTACTCCACACTACAATCTAACATTGTCGCAAATGTCATTCAGATCGGTTTAATGGTTTTTACGTGAAAGAGAAGCAAACATCCATCCATGTATCCATCCATCCTATTAGGTTATATGATTTGGAAAGAAAACGAAATTACGCAGGGAATTACATAATAATACAGATATCACAAAGCGGCTGACATTTCAATAAAATATATTGAAATCGTGAAATAGAGCTCGCTTCTTGATTGAAGCTTCTGTAGCGTCATGAGGCTATTTCTGCCTATTTCAAATTGATTTATTTTATATTATAAAATGAGTAAGTATTTAGGTTATCGATATCGATCATAGTCATATCGATCTAATTCCTTTTACGTGTATTTATTGATAATAAATATGATGTATTTTAAATACAAATGTGTTTCTGTCGACGATAAGATTAATGATTTTGAAATACGAAATATTTTCGTATTTTAAAAGTTATATTTGTATTTTATCTAATTAATAATATTCTTATTAAAATATAAAGCTTTGATTATAGTTAAAATTTGCATAAAATAGACAGTCGTTTTAGTGATTTATGATAGCGCTATTGTAAGTGTTTTTGTCTTAAAATAAATATGACTCAAAATGAATGTTGCGTAAGACAAAGACATTGTCTATTCAATGTCCATGATATTAGAATTCATTTTAAAATTTTCCACGTGATTTGAATAATGTGGTAATAAAAAGTATGTTTCGTTTCGCACTGTATTTTAAAATTATTGTATTTTTTTATTTTTTCTTAGAATAAGTTAATGCTTGACATCGAGCTCACTTGATGGAAAGTGGTGACGATGTCTCAGATGTTAGGCGCACTAATATACACACATATATATATATATATATATATGTTAATGTCTTCAGAAGGAAAGTTGACGTCGTGGAATTATATATATAATAATAATTGTGTCATTATTTTAACCAGGCGAAAATAAAATGATGCCGACGGTGACGGTGGCGAAAAATGTGTGTGTTTTTAAATTTAATGTATAGTGTTACAGTTATGGATTAGTTTTATTTTATAATAATTTTGTGACCAGCTGTTATTTGAAAATGAAATACTGGACTAAATAAAATGTGTAGCGTAAATAATGAACTAGTTTCTGCCCGGGCTTCGCTCGTGTGGTGCGTTCATAAAAATTGTTGTCTTATTCTAGACTATAGTATATATCGTTATATTTTTGACAGGCCGATTGGTTTAGTGGTTAGTGAACCCGACTGCGACACCGAAAGTCGTGGGTTCGAATTCCACCCAGGTCAAACGTTTCTGTGATGAGTATTAATGTTTGTTCTGTGTATAAAAAATGTATAAAAAAATATGTATGTTTATCATTTGTTTGAGCAACACAGTACAAGCTAATGTTTAGTTGGGGGTCAGATGACCGTGTGTGAGTTGTCCTGTCCTGGGGTATTTTTATGTCAAATTATTCCGTGTAATGCCCTTTTTAAGTGAAACAGTAGTATACATTCATCCACCTTCACAAACTATCGCATTCATATTAGTAGAATTTAAAGAAAACGCTTTCACAAATAGATCGGTTCGACGGGTTAAATGATATTTGGGAATTACAACAAAACTTATAATAAATATTTATGTCAAAATATTACTTTTAATTATAATTTTAGCGTTATTTTTATTGTTTTTACATAATTTATTTTGTTATTGAAAATTTGTTACCAAGATACTACAAATATGTAATGTGACTTGACAGTTTTATAAAAAAACTGATATTGTCGTCCACTGGTTTGTTTGCAAGTTTCGTATCGATGACACAAATTGGCAACAGGACCCAATATTTCACGTAGCTTGTCAGGCAAATCACGTACAATAAATTTTGATTAGATTATACTTACTCGAATATTCGATCTTTTAATCTGTTGTACACACTGAGCGGTTACAATTGCCAATCTTCATGTATACTATAGGAAAAGTTTTGTACTGTGAGTTGAGTTACTGAGACGATTCTTACTGCTGATGAAATATACGTGACATTGATAATAAGATACAGTAAAGATAATTAGGCGCACTTCATTTATCATTTTATCTTAATTACTTTATATCTTTATCTATAATATAATTTGTTGTGTAAATTTCTGGTCGTGATCATTTGTATATTGAACGGTCCTAGAATTTGGTTCGTGGATCACCGAGAAATCTCATTGAAAAGAAGGAAAAAAGAGAAGAGAAAAAAATAGAAGAGAAGAAAATAGAAGAGAGGAGAAGAGAAGATAAGTAAAGAGAAGAGAAGAAAAGAGAAGAGAAGAGAAGGCGTTCATTCATGGTCTGGCAACAGCAAAAATTACATCAAAATTCCAGTACATTTCATGCCTCTCCAACGAATCCATAATCAGAGGTGGAATTTCGCAGAAACAGCTAAATATAGCAAGAGCAGATATTTGTGACAGATGAATACTTTTTTGTTATCATGCTCCATGGGTCTAGTGATTACTTTGTGTAGTTCTTGCTTATGTTACATAAGCCAACCCCAGTTTGGGGGTATGAGGACCTATGTTATACCATCCATCCTGATGAAAATGCATGTTTATAATGAGTCTGATACTACGTTCAGGATTGGCTCCAGACAAGGGAACTCCTTAACAGTTAACAATACAGTTACGAAATTATGGTTCTACGTATTAGGGCTTTATAAAGCTGTGACGGACCCAGTGGTTTGACGGTTGGTCTCTCGCACGGGAAGTCCTGGGTTGACATCCTGCAGCGCGCGCCTCTCTGTTTCAAAGTTATGTATGTATCAGAGGTAGATTCGGTGAAGGATAACATCGTGAGGAAACCCGCACTTCTTAAAGAACTCCACAAAGATCTCGAAAGGTGTGTGAAGTCTACCAATCCCACTAGGTGGTGGAATATAATAATAATAATAATTTTATTTCGAGTAACAAAGTTGACAGGCCGATTGGTCTAGTGGTTAGTGAACCTGACTACTACACGGGAGGTCGTGGGTTCGATTCCCACTCTGGTCAAACTTTTCTGTGAGGAGCAAGAATGTTTGTTCTGTGTATCTGGGTGTGTAATAGAGATATATATGTATATAAGTATGTATTTAAAAGTATATATGGATGTTTATCAGTTGTTTGTTCACCATAGTACAAGCTAACGCTTAGTTTGGGTTCAGATGGACGTGTGTGAGTTATCCAAAAATATTTAAAACAAAAGGAATCATATACGTTAGTATTACAATTCCTTATTTCCTATGTTAGTACTTAACCTAAATTAAAAAAAAAACATAAAATCAACATCACAACACATAACATAAAATAAATACACCTAGCACATAAAACATCACAGACAATACGAGACAACATAAAACAAGAACAAAGACAAAAATACATAAAAATATATAAATTGTGTCATCGCAGTGTCATTCCGTTTACAATGACAAGTTAGCAAATTGCAAGTTAGCACAGCAATGACCCACGTACCTGCAGTCCAACCTGCTCGCAATCATTTTCAGGAT
>DWJZ01004529.1:0-15231 GCA_018249125.1 Asbolis capucinus
TATCGATGGGTTGAAGCTAATTAATATAAAAGCAGGTGAAATGGACGGCCCGAAGCTCAATTGTCGGCCAGAGCAGACAAACATTACAGATAAATGTTTATTCCCCGATCATGCGTATTACTCACATGTTATTTGTGTAGTCGGTTACAGGGTTATGAGTTTATAATCGTTTATTTATTAACAAATTAAAATAACATTTAGAAGCTCGCACGCCTCTTTGTTTAACATAAACATGTTATTCATGTGAGCGGAAGTTACGGCCCGTATTAGCAAATGTTGCATTGCCGACATGTGGGGTCTTACGAGAGTTATATCGGGGTCAAAATGACCCTCGTGGAAACTAAACCACTTTCGTAAGTAGTTCTAAGCTTGCAAAATAAGAACTGGGCTCTGAGCTCAAAATAATTTGAAATTGATTTGATCTCATGAATGGAGTGGAAACAAGAGAACTTCATCACTGAGGAAACCTAGAGTATACTCCACAATGTTGCTAGTGAAAAGAGTTAGTGGCGAACTAGAATGAGAGAAAAAAATCTTATTAATTTCGATACGGCTTCAACATATTGTTGGTCTGCTTTGTTGCATGGTTCTTTCTTCATGCTGAGAAGGTCTAAAGCATATTCCACCACACTGCTCCAGTGCCGATTAATGGAAAGTTTAGTGGCCAATCCAATTGTCGGAAGTTTTGCCAACCGAAGGCCTCCGAGATGGGCTAACGATTGCTATCTAACGAAAACAACTGGTAACGACGGTTTGTGTGCCCTCCGAAGCACGGAAGCGTTTCTAAAATTGCCAATAATGGTCACTCTTCCTTCCACCAACCGTGTTCGCTGTTGCTTAATTTTTTCGTTCGCTTACAATCGAACAAGCCGCCGGGCTATGATGCGTCAATTTGGATAAGTAATAATAATATAAACTTTCTATTATAGTAGCATAGAATAAAAATATATTTTTTTAATTTAAATGAACCATTTTATAGTCTGCATCAGTAAAATAACTACGGTCAGTAACTAGATAAATATTAAAGTGGGGATATGAAGCCGCGACCCAGTTTCAAATAACCATTTAACGTTCAGAAACCAGATTTGGTCCGAATTAGGAGAACAGGCCGACAACATCGGAGATTTTAATAGGCCACGCTTAATCATTTCACTATAAACTCACTTATTCTCGTAACTGACTGACTGACCTAGGCCTATTCTCCTAACATTTTATTTTATTATAATTTTTAAACTGACTTAATAAAAAGACTGACTGTATTTTATTTTTGTTACCTTAATATGTTTTATTGGGTGTACCCATTTTGATGTTTTTTTTTTGTTCAGTGCTGGTTGTTACGTAGTTTTATTTAAATTTGAGCGACATCTGACCTGATGTTTCGGAGTTTTTGCTAGTAATACGTATTTAATTGATTTTGACTACGTTGATGACGTTCTCATTATATTACTTTTTGATGTAATTTTCGGTTTTTTTATTAATTGCCGTATTTCACGCACCTTTGAGAACTTTATGGAGAACTCTAAGGAGTGCATGTTTTCTCATGCTGTTTCCATTTCCCGTAACAAGTGATAATCAAATTCTGATACGCAGCTAACATTGAAAATTGGAGGCCTGCACCGGAGAATCTTAACCAGGTCCTTACATTCGAGAGACCAACTTTCGAGAGACAAACCAGACCATTCGGTCTCTCTTTTCAATAAAAGGCCATAAATATAATGACGTCATTGAAACCATAAACGTTTTATTTAACTTATCACGAGCATAAAATAATAAAGCGTTAGTGGAATTAAGCAACGAAACCACACAAGTTGTCTACGAACTGGTTCAAATTAATGTTTTACATCGAACAAGTACAAAATGTTCCCAAAGTGGGCTTTTAATTTTAAGCCAAAAACAGATTAAGTTTTACAAGAGAGTCTGATTTACTATAATTTCTTACACAAGGTTTTTATGTGACTCTGTGATATGAAAATATGAGAAACAAAAATAACAAGATTATAAGATTTTCTTTCAGGTGGATGGATCATAGACGAAGTTAGTTTCATACCGAATCTAACAGAATATAATATTTGCCTGTGCGAAATTTCATTAAAATAGTTTTTCAATTAAAGAGGAAAACACATCCATTCAATTAACATTACAAAATTTTCGGCAAATTTTCTACAAAATATTCTACAAACTACCCTCGCTTTGCTTCGGAAGCAACAGTCACCACGATAAAGTAGTAATTGTAACATAACTGTAACGCATATTGGTGTACTCTATAAAACTATAGTACAGACATCACTTTGCTCTATTGTCAATGGTTTCTGCGTACGCGATAAAAGGATATATTTGCTATTATTTTCACACAAGTTACTAACGTTTTTAAAATCATTTTATATCCTATGTTCATCAGGAGTAATGCAGGATTCTAATGGTAAAAGATTTTTGTTAATCCCTGTAGTTTCAGAGCCTATTCTTCTGAAACAAACAAACAATCAACTCTTTCCTCTTTACAATATTAGTTGGATATTATCGTTACTACTCATAATGAAAGGAATTATCTTTCAACATCCAATCCCATTTCTTACGGACGTTTCATGAAATTCCACACATGAATCAGCCGGATGCGACTGAAGCGGTATCGAGAGAAAGCCGATAAATGGTCCGCTTGAACGTTAAAAATAACTCGTTTAAATAATGACTTTAATGTCATTAATGAAAGAGTTCCTTATTCTGTGAACTTCGTGGGGGAGTTATGGTTTTTTCGTTCTAATTAAACTGGTGATTTTATGTTGATCTGAAACTATGTAATATGTATTCGTATGTATGTTACATTATTCTATATCCATATTGGAGCAGCGTGGATGCTCTAGGTAGGGCTGCCAACCGTACTATATTATATAGTATTGTACTGTATTTTGGGACTCCATACTATATACTGGTCAAGAAATATATACTACATAAAAATATTTCAGTACAACATATCAATGGGTAGGTATATTTTGTAACATTTTTACTAATAAAAAAACATCCCACCATTTTCAGCGCGCCTTTCGTTTGACTGACGCAATGTGAGTGTGCGTGAAACAAAAAAAATATTTTTAATCAAATGAGTTAAAAATGTAACTATTTTTTAATCTCTCCATAAAGTACTATATTTTTTGAAGAGTACTATATTTTTTATGCTCTTTTAAAAAAATACTATATTCAAACACAAAAATAAGGTTGGCAACCCTAGCTCCAGGCCTCCTCCTTGTGGTTAGTAGAGGGTCATTAATAGATTGAAGCGAATCGCATGAATCTTAGTCACATTCAAACCATGCCGCCACCGTATAATCGTGAGTACCCGTCCATAAAAATTAAATCATGTAAAGCTATTAATCATAAAAAGTATATTCCGATAATTCATATCAAACATGCTTGATCGAGTGAAGTATAGGCGTGGTTGGTTTTGGGTGACATTCGTGGGATGTTATCTTTAGTTTTAGCACTTCGACAGTAAGCGGTTAGTATCTTATCGTTAGACAATCCTTAAGTAAAAGAAAAAGAAATAAAAAAGACATGAAGATATAATTGTACTGCATTTTATTTCATTTATTTTACATAAGTAACTAATTTATTTTAGTAAGTCCATATTGACTAACAACTTCATCAATGCAACCTTTAACTGTCCTACAACTTGGTCGGCTCTCACAATGTGAGGGGTATAGGCCATAGTCCACCGTGCTGGCCAAGTACGGATTGGTGAACTTCACACACCTCGAGAGGTTTATAAAGAACTCTCAGGAGTGCAGGTTTCCTCATCATGTTTTCAATAAATACTCATGTTTTCCTTCACCATAGATGTGATAATCAACTTCTGATGGTGACTGACAACTAAAATATCATTAAATTAAAATATACTCTAAGTGCATAGTATGCAAAAAAAGTTGGCAGTGGTGATAGCCTAGTGGATAAGAATTCGGCCTCCGACTCGGGGGGTCCGGGTTCAAATCCCAGGGCGCGCACTTTTGACGTTTCCGAGTTATGTGGGTTTTAAGCATTTAAATGTCTCTCGTATGTAAAGGAAAACATCGTGAGGAAACCTGTATGCCGGGGAGTTTGTAAATCTCAAAGTTGTATGAAGTCTGATGTATGAAGTTGGCCAGCGTGGTGGGCAATGGCCTTGAACTTCTCATTCAGAGAAGAGTCCCGTGCTCAAAAGTGGGCCGTGATGGGTTGAGATGATAATAATATCCAAAAAAGAATTTAACTATTATAAGCAACAAAATATAGTGTAGACATTTGCATTATAATCTAGTTGGCTACTACATTGTTATTCAAATAAGTTTCCAAAAAAATCACCGTGTACCAACTATGAGCCTTAGAGTCAGGCCTTTTTTACTTGGCAAATGCATCTGTCATGTCTTTGATGTTATTGATGTGAAAGAACCGGCTACCATGTAGTTCTTCCGCTCGTTTGTCGGCTATTTCCATAAAAATACTCATGTTTAAATTTCAAAATTTACATACATTTAACAATAACTTAAAGGTTATGTCACACTCTAACTCAAAGCCTAGCAAAACCATAAAAAACATTAACACACTACACGGTTAATTTAATTTTCATGAAAAAAACCATTAGTGATTTTCCGCCGTGAGCGACGCAGCCATTGTTTTAAACACAATGAAATGACAGCAACGCACAAAGAAATTGGGTAAACGGTTCGTGTCTAAATCTTGATGGACAGTGATGCAACGGCTAATGACGTCACTGGTGTTATCGATGTTTTCGTCGATGATTTATAAAATGTTTTGAAAATTATACTAATTTTTTTTTTTTTAATGCAAACGGGTACACATGATCTTTTTATTATTACACCAATTTTTCGACGTAGCTGCATGCAACTCTTGCTTGTAGAAGTCATCCCGTGATCATGCCCCATGCAAGTGGGTCGAAATATCAGTATAATAATCAACTGATCGAGCGTACCAGTTTTAATTTAAAATGTTTAATATCCGTAACGATATTAGTTTAAAAACATACATATACTCGTTCAACTGAAAAATTAAAAATAGTAATTTTGGTACGGAGTTTGATTCAGTAAGTTGTAATCTTGTTTTGCAATTATAAAAAATTCCGCAAATGTGGTTAACATTTGACATAGATAGAAAGTATTTTAACTTTTCCGACAGTGTGTCAAGTACCTACATTTTTTGTTTTTAAATAAATGCAGTTATGAATGAACGAATAAATGACTTATTTGTAAAGGAGTTTTAATTTATACTACAATATATAAATTATAATTACAGTATCAGTGAGAATAAGGTACAATAATCTATCAACGATGTGACAGAATGAAAGTAATTAAGCTTTGTTGATTATTATTTATTTATTTAATAAAGAAGAACTTATTTTTAAGTGGATTGTAATTTGATTAGAAATTAATTTTATATTTCTAATTATAATTTTTGTTTTCAGGTACGTAAGAGAATTAATTAAGAGATAAAGAGTCGAATCACTTAACGTAAGTAGTACAATAATAATACAATATTAATAATATTCTGATTAATATACAGATAAATTACAAAACATTAACCATATTGCGCTTGTGTAACTGACCTAATGATCTCTTACGAATACCGTATTTAAATTAGGAACCCGTGCTCCAAATACCAAAACAAACATTTTATCGACATCATCCCGTCCCTAATTTCAAGTGACCCATATAAACAAAAAACACACTTCCTCGTCAATTCACAATCGGCCACTGTTCGCCACTGAGTGCGATAGGGTTGTCGACTGGGAGTATCGAAATCTACGTGCGGTAGCATTTTCGTTACTCGATCGCATTTAATCATACGTAAAATCTTACATACAAGCTCTTTGGATCATCAAAAAACAAGATTAAATCAGCAATTACTATTTAAGGTCATGCATTTTGTCACTAACAGTAACCACCTAACCTACCTTTGGACCTTGAATCTTCGCCTGGCGTAGTCAATCATAACTGTCATTTTAAGCTTGCGAGTTTTAAGCTTAAATTAATATGTACCCTACTGAACTTAGATCTTGATCGACATAATCTCAATGACGTTTTAAAAACAATAGATAATATTGCAACACTTACGGGCGACAAATGACAACTACAATCAATTATGACATAACAGGTTTTGAAATCATTTTGTGACATTTAATTAACATAATTATCCGTGACTCCTATTCGACAACTATATTTTGTAAGGCTCTGTATCTAACTTGTGAAAGAATAGATTTAAAGGTTATTGTTATATTGCAGAAAAGTTTATTTATAATGGAAACTAATTATGCCTTTTCCGCATTTCAAAAATAGTTGTAAAATAAAATTTGATTTTAATTCGCTTTGGTCAAAGGTTAATAACCAAGTCATAAAATGGCTATGATAGGTGACAATCTCCTTTAGTAATAACATTTTAATGAACTTATGGTAAGATCATAGATCACAGGTGTGATTATTGAAATTAAAATCTCACTTTATTTTATTACTTCTTGCAAAAAGCAATAGATCATTATTGATCGTAAATACACTACTACCACATCTGACAATATCCAATCCAATAAATTTTCGTAAATAAAAAATACATAAGTGTCTAAAAAAATGTATTGTCCTTAAGTATTTAATAACTTTGGTTAATGTGAAATACGTATTATTTTACAATTCGCTGAAAATTGACTTGCCAACCCTATTTAGCTGCAACAACACTAACAACGGTATTTGGGTCGATGACACCGAAACGCGAGTTTTGGTAACAGTTACGTAGCGTTTTAAGAATAGCGATAACTCCCTTTGTACGTTCGCATCTCTATTTTGAATTTTAATTATTTAGTCTATTTGAGGTTAGGTTACAAACAAGCATGATGACTACAGACAAAGATCTACATATGTCTGTGATCTTGACTGATTTTGAACGACGTCGTATCGTCATACAGACGAATGGAATGATAAATCTATAAGGTTCCATTTTTATGTCGTTCGGCTACGGAACCCTAAAAATCAAACCAATGTGCTTTTATGTATATTATTATATTATTTATTCGAAAAATATGTATATTCTTAATTCTGAAATAAATTTCGTGTCTTCAGTAAAAAATTACTTGAAATGTTTTTTGTAACTTTGTTACAAAACCCCACAAAATTAAATATTCTGTATACACTATATTCTCATTTGTGATTTTTTGTGGCCTCTTGGTCTAGTGGTTAGTGACCCTGACTACGAAGCGGAAAGTCGTGGGTTCGACACCACCTAGAACAAACTTTTTTTGTCATGAGCAGAAATGTGTTTTCTGTGCCCGGGTGTAAGAAAATATGCATGTAAATATGTATTTAAAAATACTTTGTATGTTTATCAGTTGTCTGATCACAATAGTACAAGCTAACACTTAGTTTGAGATCAGAGATCGTGTGTGAGATTATCTATGTGTACTCAGTTTCATCGAAAACGGTTTAGTTGTGCACAGGAAATGTAACAGAAGGATATACTACGCATTCTAGTAATATTATAATTGTGAAAGTTTGTGAAGATGTTTGTATGTATGTTCAGATGTTTGTATTTCCGATATATGTTTGGGTTTCCATTACGCGTTAACCATTAAGCGGATGAAAATGAAACTTTGCACAGAGATAGATTAACACATGATGAAGGCAAAGACGCGGGCAGAAACTATTTTATTATAATATTAAGGATAATATTTTTAATTAAAATTGTAACAGCAATGTATTAAAAATAAAAACGTTACAAGCAAACTGTGTTTGTAGGCGTAATCAAATTAATATGAACCACGCCGGCCTTGGCAGCGTTGCTTAACACTGACCACTGACCCTGATCCCATCTGGCAGCCCACCAGCTCTAACCAGTACGATCAATTATAGCACGGGTCGGCAACCTTTTCTTGTGAGGGCCACAAATGTTGGCAGGGGGGACTGATTGATTACTAACTACTGACAAAATGATTACCAACCATTTGATTTTTTACTGTTGTTGATTTTTTTACTTGTAACGGTCATATTGTTGTACAATTTGCGTGAAGTTTCCCGAGGTATGGACACTGATTTCCTGATACCCCTGTTAGCTACCACTATCGAGAATTTTGTATGATAATAAAGTTGGACGTCTCATCCAAATCCTACTCATGAAAAATTTTGCTACATAGTAATTATGTGTAAAATTGTACCGAAGTCCTCAGAGTATTGTAAGGATATTGGTGCGGCCCGCATTCCATAGGTCGTGATCGGAAGAATTACAAGAAACACTAAGTTGCGTCAGGTCCTGTGTGTCCGCACTGCAAGTATTGGCCGGATGTGGCCCACGGACCGTGGGTTGCCGACTCCTGAATTATAAGAATAACGAGTCACCTACTAACATCAATGAGTTTATTGTCCTAAACTATATTTTTCAAGTGGATTTATGGCGGTGCGACGTAACTTGACGGTAGTTGGTGTTCGAGTTAAAATACGTAAATCATTCTTACTAATAATTTAAATGCGAAAGTAACTCTGTCTGTATGTAACCTTTTCACGCCTAAACTGCTGGAACAATTTTGATGAAATTTGGTACAGGGGTAGAATGGATCCTGAGGAAAAAGATTGGCTATTTTTTATGAAAAAGGGCTTGAGGGGTTTGAAATAGGGGATGAAAGTCTTTCATGCCAAAAGACATGAGCGTTGTATTCATGCTCTAGGGAGATGAAGAGGGGGTAGGAGGCAAAAGGAGAGTGGGTGAAACGGAGGTATTTAAAGGAGGGAGGGGTTGTACTACATTTTAAGGCTGGACTTTAATGAGTGAACCTACCGGCGTGGGTACGTAGGTAGGGTACGATGAGTTCTACCAACTTCATATGTGTAGTGTTTAACCGCAGTTACTGTGATATGATTTTATAATTTTTTACATCTAAAACTTAAAATACTTTCAATAACAAGCATAAACAGATTAATCTAGCTATATTTATGTTGTGACGAATAAAATATACGTTATATGACTACTACTATGCGGTCTATCGACAAATCACTGACAATATTTAATAAAAGTTTATTTTGCACCGGAGCGCCTGCAGACAATGTGTTGGCAGATAACATAATGTCCAGTCAGTGTCGGGTTATTCCAAACTAAATTTGCAAAATTTGGTTACTTTTTCATTTTTGTCACGGACTCTAAATGTGATTCATGTATGACTGTTACTCTTTTATAAGTGTTTTAAGCGTATCGAAGTGATATACCATGTTAAACAACAGCCAGGGCGCTCAGTAGGAGAATGGGTGACGGCTAGTGGAAAAAGTTCTAAAGCTGTTCCGTGCTTACAGTTTCGCATGAAAGAATGTCAATTTGACAGGTAGTTTGGTCTAGTGGTTAGTGAACCTAACTACTATACCGGAGTTCGTGGGTTCGATTCCCACCCAGGTCAAACTTTTCTGTGATGAACAAGATTGTTTGTTCTGTGTGTCAGGGTGTGTAATAGAAATATCTATTTAAATACGTATTTAAAAGTATATATGTATGTATGTTTTTCAGTATCTGATCACCATAGTACAAGCTAAAGCTTAGCTTGGGTCAGATGGCCGTGTGTGATTTGTCCAAAGATATATAATGCAAACACATACAGATTCGCAATTACTATAAAGGTATGGAATAAATGAAAAATTTCCTGAATTAAGGTATCTACAATTTTTGTACCTAAATTACTTACAAACACGCTATGGTATTACGGGCCTAAAAACGATCATATAAAACGTAATATTAATATCAAATATTACTAACCAATATTTTTTATATATTTATCTAGTATTAGTAATCAATAGTACAGAATTCTTGGAATGACCCTATTTTACAAAGATCTACGATCTACGTTGCCTACGCGTCGTTTAAATTCACACGACGACTAGACTCCGCCTGCGGGTCTCTTCGCACTTTATGTGAGACAAGCTCATCATAATTTACATTATAGAACTCTCAACACAACCGTAATTTACTTCGTGACGGATGACGGAATATATTGCATGTAATAACTATTGGAGAAAATATCGATGTATGATATTTCATATGGTCTTCGGTTTACAGGGTTAAGTACTAAACAATGGGTTAGAATGGTGTCTTGTGTTGATCCTGAATAATCAACCGAAGCAACAGTGGACGCGGTCAGTAGGAGGATCAGTGACCGCTAATGACAATAATTTCTTAAACGCTTTATCCGTACCGAAGGCTTTTGGGAAGAAAATTTTCGATCCTTGGATTGGTGGCGAACACCTGCATTATATATATTTTAAATAATTAATAATTGCAACTCGCAACGTGAGAGGTAAAGATCATAGTCTACCACACAGGCTAAATGTGGATTTCTAGACTTCACACTCCTTCGAGAACTTCATGAGGAACTCTCAGAAGTGCAGGTTTCCCCATCTTTTCTTTCACCGAAACAAATGATAATTTACTTGTATTTATCACTCGTTTTGGCATTTTTTTGTATTGTAGAGAATTACAAACTTGGCTGTATGTTATATATGTATAATATTGAATGTAAGTGTATGTTTGTCCATTTCATTTGTTTCTACATACTGACTCAATAACATTATACCATTACAATGGGTTAAAGGTCATCTAATCTGACCGCAGAACAATCCAGTGGTATTTGGTTTGCGCCTACCGGCTGCCAGCGGGAGCGGTCGTGCGTTGAATTTGTAAGCGACCTAATGTTGTCTGACAATGTTCGGTTAAATTAAAAATGTTCCAACAGCGGGAAGAATTTTAATCGGAATATATCAAATAAAAATGCACTTAAATGGGTTTTATAGTTTTAGGTCGACATATAAATATTTTGAAATCTTTTTTGAATAATATTAGGTTCCTTACCACACGTACGATTGGAAATAATTTCTGTAAAATGCAGTTAGCATTAGCATATAGAATAAATGTTACATAATTTGTCCGTGTGTGTGTCGTCCGTTTTGTGTCTGGACTATTAACAGTTTTGGAGTAAAATGTAAAAAACAACAAATAAAAAATCTAAATATTCGGTGTGGTTATTATTTAGTTACTTGCTAAAGATTTGCCATTTTAGACAAGAACAATTTTGCATAAAATTTGTATAAAAAAATGAAAATTTGGTCAGCTACATGTCAGTCATTAAAGATTTACAATTGCAAAATTTTGATTAAAAAAAATTAAAAAGACAATCACTTCACAAAACCAATGTTTTCTTCTCCTGTGACGATAAGAAACTCGTCAAGTCCAAATTAAATAAAAAACCTAAAACAAAACGGGATTTATTAATACCCTAAAACAGCTTAATGTTATCAAGATCTCTTATGGCTTTTTATAAAATAGCGCAGACTTTTTATAAATAGTGCAGACTTTTTATAAAATAACGCAGACATTTTATAAAATAGCACAGACTTTTTATAAAATAACGCAGACTTTTTATAAAATAACGCAGACTTTTTATAAAAAAGCGCAGACTTTTTATAAAATAGCGACAGAACAATTAAAACGTAACAGCAGCAACAGCAGCAACAATTTACTGCAGTTACAATCAGTTGTAGCAAATTAAACTATTACTTAACAGAATTTCTAGGATCGATTTAAATAATTATTTAAATTTACTAAGTTAGTGCGCCCAACACCTTAAGACATCATCGCCATTTCCCATCAGGGATGAATGTCAAAAATTAACTTATTCTGAGTAAAAGAAATGATCGTTGAAGACATCTTATGCACAAGTAAATTTCTAATTTTGAAATCTTTTGAGTATTATTTTTATGTAGAAACCTACAGGCATACGAAAAAAATAATAAAAACGAAATGAAATATTTTAATAATGAAAGATTATTATGTTTTTGGATACATAATTATTACAAATGGCTGACTCACGTGATATACATATAGTCGGATTCGTCCGACTAGTTTCGAAATGAAACATGTTTTTATCACAGACATATTTTTTAGTTTTTTTATAATATTTGCAACAGTAAAATTTATTACCAACAACATTCATTTTTTTAGCATTACCGAGTAATATTTTCTATGAATAATTTTATATATTTTGCACCTGCTAACTTGATAACTCAGGACATTCACTCACATTTTAGTACCATAATTTTCGGGATCTCACTGCACAGAGCAATTAAAAACAGAGAATTTATGAATATTCATGAATACTTGTTTTCGTAAATTTTATGTGATTACTTTTCTTCATAATCCAACTTGTGCTTAATGACTATTATTTACTTTATCTTCATTTCATTACCATAATTTTATTGTAATTCAAGTGTGGAATTGTACTTACATCACCACCTGTAAGAATAGCATCGTAACTCAGTTTTTAAAAATGTTGAGTTATTAATGTCCATATTAAATAAAGAATACAATTTAACTCAAAATTTACAAAAAGTGAGTTACGATATTTTTCTTGCAGGTGTCGAAGATTAAAAAAGTATCTAGTAAATTTCGTGGTCAACAACATATCGTCGATGCTTTACGGCTATTTACATGAAATAATACGGAGTGTATCACTTTTAAAAAAAAATTGTCTGTTACAATTTAGGTATCATTTATTTCGCTGAGGGAAAAATTCGTGAGAAAACTGAGAGTTCCCTGTAAAGTTCTCGAAGGTGTGAGAAGTTTACCTATCCGCACTTGGCTAATGTGTGGGACCGCTGCTCAGCTGCCAGCTTATCACAAAAAGAACCATTGTAAAATTAATATTTATTGAATACTGTTTGTTTCAATAATTCAAATATCACTGAGCGTTATACTGTTTTGGTATCAGTTGCTAAAACCAAGACACCTGCTTTAAGTTGACAAATTATAAGCAAAAGTTGTCTAACCATATATGCGTTGACACGAAATGTATTTCCCTGAGTTCTATTTCACGCCTCATATACCTTTTTAGGCAACGACGACATACACACGGTCTAGTTGATTTACTAAATTTAGGGCGAAATATTCGTAACTAAATATCAATTAAAATATATAATATATATTAAATATCAATTAAAAGTATCAATTAAAATATATATTTAACGAAACGGCACTGGATGTACTGACTAATTTAAGTTATGACGCAATTTTGTATTGGCCAATGCATTCATTTGCTTCTCTCCGTCTTTCCTTCGCGTTTTGACTAATATTTTAGTGATACCGTAAAAAATCGCAAATACTTGTTTTATATTTATAAATATGTTACTATATTCCGCCTGCGGGTTTACCCGCGTGGTATGTACTTTGATATAATAGCCTATGATAACACATGATATTCAGAACGTAACATATTTTTGTGCTAAATTTCATTCATTTTGCGTGAAGTTGTAACAAACATACATCCACCCATCCATCCTCGCGAACTTTCGCATTTATAATTTTAGTGGGAATTGGCAGTTTCTAATTTTAATAAGTTTTAATTAATATATCGAGGGTTGAAATGCAAAACCGTTTCCCAAGGTCCTGAAGAATTTCTTTCGCTATTTCTCCACAGTGAAGCAACTTTCCATAACGATGATAGACTCAAAAAGTGACGGTCATAAGTGAAGTTTAAATACTTGAATTTGAATAAAATATATCATGTCTAGAAGGCTCTATCATGGTCGGCTGGTAAATGTGAACAACTCAGTTCTATTTCACGCCTCATAAGCCTTTTTTGGGTTTCTCTGGCAACGAATTACTCTTTAGTTACGTCACATTCTTGTTAACACATGGACGCAAACAGAGACATTCACTGTATTGATAATTGATACATTAGGACACTGATTGTCAAACTTTTGTGTTATAGAATTTTAAATTTATTTTAAGCTTCTTAAGTTTTAGTCAAAGAATAAGAATACGCATTTCAAAGTTTAATTACGTGGTTAGTGTCTTAAGTAAACATCCTTTACTTCACAATAAACCACACCGCAAACCACATTTAAAATTAAACTGTATAAAAAAATATTCATTTTATTAAAACCACATCACAATGATTGATGACAAAAATCGGCGCAAATGTCATTTATTCATAAGTTAATAAATCTGTTTACAAGTAAGTATGTTAGTAATTATAAATATAGTTACGATTATCACCCCTAGACAAAATGACACTTTTGTAATAATTGACGCCAAACGCTAATTAAAAATGTATAGAAATTATTTTTATTGCGGAAAAACATACGCCAAAATCTGAACCAAATATCATTCCCATAATTAATTCAATAACTTTTGTCGTGAATGCTAACAAAAAAGGCATTTGTCTCAAGGCCTAAACCTTAATAATTTGAGAACCACTGTATTAATGTCGTGCGTCGAATGACGAAATCCTCTGTCTGTGTGTGTAACCATGCGACCGATTCTCATTCAAGATCGATAAAACGTTCATTGTCATTATTGATGTGTTATTGTTATTTTAATGGATAGACGAAGACAAGTCATTTTGAACAACTATTTATTTATTTATTTATTACTCAATAACTTATTAAAACATTACAGATAAAATCCAATTTGTTTTTTATAATTTAGCAACGTAATCTCCTGTCGTTCTGAGAAGTTCGGCAATTGGTGTATAAAAAATATCTATAGATTGATTCTATGCCACCAAGGTGACCATGGCGAGTGCCTGCATTAGGTGTGATTCCTTAATAGAGACACTTTTTACAACTAGGAACTGCAAATACGTTATTAACAATCTGACGAAGTCGTAACTGCTTGGTATTATCTGGGACATTTAATGAGATTTTTTTTTAATTGCAAATTGTATCTATAATCTTACTAATCTAAAATCTTCGAGTTTTCTCCAAAACTTTGATAAATACTTATACACTCATACCGCTGATATAAAATAATCGTGAATGGAATTGACTACACAAATACCCAGAAACCTATGATCCCAGAACAAACATGTATCTGTTACATAAACACCTGTGTAAGTGTATAAGCAACAAGTTATTAATTTTTTATCGCAATCGAATAAGCGGTTTTTTCATGTTTTAGACGGAACAAAAAAGCTACATATATTTATTTGCATCTTAGAACTAGCTATACCCGACGCGCGTAGCTACACATCAACTCATCGACCATGTGTCCAATCGACATCATTGTGGTACTAAAACCTTGTCCAGAAATTTTTGGACAAAGCTGCTAAAGACATCAGTGCTCCATCTCCTACCATTTCTGAGTCTATTAACGACAAAGAAACAAACTCACAAGCTGACAAACAAAATCATTGATTTATACATATATTTATTTATATAGATAAATAAAACAAAATTCACT